>CM069160.1:21391303-21401303 GCA_035221665.1 Okamejei kenojei | reverse complement strand
GGGGGTTGGAGAGAGGGGGGGGTGTGGAGGAGGGGAGAGTGTGGGGAGAGGGAGAGGGAGGTGAGAGGAGGGAATGGGGTGGAAGGTGGGGGAGGAGGTGGGGAGGGGGTGAGAGAGAGGTGGGGAGTGGGTGGGAGGTGTGGAGGGATGGGAGGGGAGAAGAGAGGAGGGGGAGGGGGGGAGTGAGGAGACCCTGACCCCTGCGCTCCCCCCCCCCCCCCCCCCCGCAGGTACGAGTGCTCGGAGGAGATCCTGACGGTAGCTGCCATGCTGTCGGTGAACAACGCCATCTTCTACCGGCCCAAGGACAAGGTGGTCCACGCTGACAACGCTCGCATGAACTTCTTCCTGCCCGGTGGCGACCACCTGGTGCTGCTCAACGTGTACACCCAGGTCAGGGGGGGAGAGGTCTCAACCTGGGGGGAGGGAGACGGTCTCGGGCTCTGGGGAGGGGAGGGAGGGGAGGGCTCCTTGGGGGGGTGAGAGGGGAGTTGTCTGAGGGGAGGTGTCCCTCCCCGTCTCCCGCCTTCCTCCTCCCACCCATTCCCACTTCCCACTCATTCCCACTTCCCACTCACTCACCTCCCTCTCCCTCTCCCCACACTCTCCTCCTCTCCAACCCCCCCACCTCGAGGGGGGTGGGGGAGGAGATGAGGGGTAGGGTCTGCCTTTAGTGGGAGGGGGCGTGGAACACTTTCCTTGCCACTGGAGGACAGGCGTGGACTTTCCCTCCCCTCTTCCCCTCCCTCCCTCTCCCCCTCCCCCCCTCCCCCCCCCCCCCCTCTCCCTCCCTCTCCCCCCCCCCCCTCCCTCCTCTCCCCCCCCTCTCCCTCCCCCCTCTCCCCCTCTCTCCCTCCCTCTCCTTCCTTCTCTCTCTCTCCCCCTCTCTCCCCCTCTCTCCCCCTCTCCCTCCTTCTCCCCCTCTTCCCCTCTGCCCTCTCCCCCTCCCCCCCTCTCCCCTCTCCCCCCCTCTCCCTCCCTCTCCCCCCCTCCCTCCCCTCTCCCCCTCTCTCCCTCTCCCCCCTCTCCCCTCCCTCTCTCTCCCCCCTCTCCCTCCCCCTCTCCTCTCCTCTCCCCTCCTCCTCTCCCTCTCCCTCCCTCTCCCCTCTCCCCCCCTCTCTCCCCTCTCCCTCCTTCTCTCCCTCCCTCTCTCCCTCTCCCTCTCTCCCTCCCTCTCTCCCCCTCTCCCTCTCTCTCCCCCTATCTCTCTCTGCCCCATGAGGCGAGGGGGAGGGTGGGCTGTGGGACCTTCACGTCCGTGGGTTCGGTCCTGGCCTGACTCTCGACTGCCCACGGGGACGGTGGCGCAGCGGTAGAGTTGCCGCCTTACAGCGTATTCAGCGCCGGAGACCCGGGTTCCATCCCGACCACGGGTGCTGCCTGTACGGAGTTTGTACGTTCTCCCCGTGACCTGCGTGGGGTTTCTCTGAGATGTTTGGTTTTAGCCCACACTCTGAAGACGTACAGGTTTGTAGGTTAATTGGCTTGGTGAATGTCAAAATTGTCCCTAGTGGGCGTAGGATAGTGTTCGTGTGCGGGGATCGCTGGTCGGTGCGGACCCGGTGGGCCGAAGGGCCTGTTTCTGTGCTGTATCTCTAAACTAGACTGTCTCACCACCCTGGTACCTCTCCTAACCCCCCCCCCCCCCCCCCCCCCCCCTGACTCTCCCCATGTCTCTCCCCCAGTGGATAGAGAGCGGCTATTCCACCCAGTGGTGCTACGAGAACTTCATCCAGTTCCGCTCCATGCGGCGGGCACGGGACGTGCGGGAACAGCTCGAGGGGCTGATGGAGAGGATCGAGGTGGAGCTCCGCTCATCTGCCGGGGACTACGTGCCCGTCCGCAAGGTGAGAACCCCACAGCCCCACCTGCACCCCTCTCCCCATCCCGCCTCACCACCCCCCATCCTGCCCACCCCACCTCAACCTCGCCCTCCCCACCTCACCCCTCCGCCCTGCCCCCCCCCCCACAGCCCCACCTGCACCCCTCTCCCTCTCCCCATCCCGCCTCACCAACCCCCCCATCCTGCCCACCCCACCTCAACCTCGCCCTCCCCACCTCACCCCTCCGCCCTGCCCCCCCCCCACAGCCCCACCTGCACCCCTCTCCCTCTCCCCATCCCGCCTCACCAATCCCCCATCCTGCCCACCCCACCTCACCCCTCCCGCCCTGCACCCCCCGACAGCCCCAACTGCACCCCTCTCCCTCTCCCCATCCCCATCACACCTCACCAACCCCCCATCCTGCCCACCCACCACCTCACCCCTCCACCCTGCCCACCCCCCTACAGCCCCACCTGCACCCCTCTCCCTCTCCCCATACCCGCCTCACCAACCCCCCCATTCCTTACCACCCCACCTCAACCTCGCCCTCTCCAACTCACCCCTCCACCCTGCCCACCCCCCTACAGCCCCACCTGCCACCCCTCTCCCTCTCCCCCCCATCCCGCCCTCAACCAACCCCCCATCCTGCCCACCCCACCTCAACCTCGCCTCTCCACCTCACCCCTCCACCCTCCCCTCCCCACAGCCCCACCTGCACCCCTCTCCCTCCCCCATCACACCTCACCAAACCCCCCACCTCTGCCCACCCCTCCACCGCCACCGCTCCACCCTGCCAACCCCCCTACAGCGCTACCTGCCCCCCTGCTCCTCTCCCCATCCCACCTCTCACCAAGCCCACCACCCTGCCCACCCCCCCACAGCCCCACCTGCACCCCCTCTACCCCTCCCCCATCCCCATCCCGCCTCACCAGGCCCCCCATCCTGTCCACCCCTCACCCCTCCACCCTGCCCACCCCCCCACAGCCCCACCTGCACCCCTCTCCCTCCCCCATCCCACCTCACCAAGCCCCCCATCTTGCTCACCCCACCACAGCCCCACCGACACCCCTCTCCCCCTCCCCATCCCACCTCACCAATCCCCAATCCTGCCCACCCCCCCTACCTCACCCCTCCGCCCTGCCCACCCCACCACAGCCCCACTCGCCCAGCTCCCCACCCCCCTCCGCTAACCCCCCCCATCCTGCCCACCCACCTCTCCCTTCCCACCTCCCCTCCTCCCCTCCTCACCCAGTCCCCTCCCCCACCCCCCTCAACCTCGCCTTGGCTTGTACTCACTAGAATTTAGAAGATTGAGGGGGGATCTTATAGAAATGTACAAAATTCTTAAGGGTTTGGACAGGCTAGAGGCAGGAAGATTGTTCCCGATGTTGGGGAAGTCCAGAACAAGGGGTCACAGTTTAAGGATAAGGGGGAAGTCTTTTAGGACCGAGATGAGAAAAACATTTTTCACACAGAGAGTGGTGAGTCTCTGGAATTATCTGCCACAGAAGGTAGTTGAGGCCAGTTCATTGGCTATATTTAAGAGGGAGTTAGATGTGGCCCTTGTGGCTAAAGGGATCAGGGGGTATGGAGAAAAGCAGGCACGTGCCGTGAGTAATTACTCAGGGCAGGCACTCAGTCGGCTTTAAAAAGAATTAAACCGCGCATGCGCAGATTGTTCTTACTGTAAAGATAAAAAATAAAAATAAAAACAGTAACAATTCAATTTGCCCAAGGCTTCCTAGTCTCCTTTATTCTGAATTACTGAATGGGTGCGGGTGGGGGTGAAGGGTGATGGCAGATGGAGAGATGGTGGGAATAGTTGAATCAGTTGTCATCTTATTAATTACAACACTTGTTCAAGGGACCAATTGGGGGAACAGTTTCTTTCGCAGCGTGTGGAGAGTCTGTGCCAGGGGTAAAGTTGTGGGGAGGGCAGGAATGTTGAGAAGGAAGGTGTCGGGGATACTGCCAGTAACTCACTCACCGCTGCCGCAGCTCTCCGGGCGCGAAGCCACGCACTGTAGCTGGGGATAGAAGCAGCTCGGGTAGCTGCGAGCGGCCGCCGGGACCCGACAGCAGAACTGGCCGCCACATCAGCGCCTTCTGCCGGCCCGCTCACCTCTGGCAGTGCTCTCCGTCTGAACACCTCTCACCTGCCGTTCGCCGACTTCTCTCATTTCAGCGGCTTCCTGTAAATCCTTAAATTCCCACAGCCGAGTAACCTCAATCGCGCTGTCGGAATTTAAGGACATGAGTGAGGCCAGCGAGCGACAGGAGAGGTTTTCAGACGGAGAGCTGCCAGAGGTGAGCGGGGACCGGCAGAAGGAGCTCAGGTGGCGGCTGGTTCCGCTGTCCGGCCCGGCGGCCGCTCAGCCACCCGAGCTACTTCTCTTCCCCCCCCCCCCCCCCCCCCCCCCCGGCCTCAATGAGGTGGCATTCCACGCCTCTGTGCAAGGAGCGTCGCAAGTGGCATTATCCCGATCCCCTCCCTCATAACATTCGTGCCCTCCCCGCAACTTTACCCCAGGCCAGACCCCACCCCAAACGCTTGGAAAAGAGCTCATCCCCCTCACCCCCCACACCCCGGGAAATGCGGTATTTAAAAACATCACCAAGAAATGTACTGGCCACATCATTGATACACGAGCTTCATTCCTCTCTCTATTTTCCCTAACATACACTTAAAATATTGACAATCCATATTTGAAAACCCCGCCAAGAAACTCGCGCTGCGCATGCGCAGTAGACTGATGCTCATGTGTTGTACGGCAAAGGCAGGATTTCTGCTGCCTTCAGCCCCGATTGAAATTGTTGCTTGAAGCAGCGCTGACGGCCCGTGGGCTGCACAGACCTTCCCGTGTTACAAGAGCTGCGGATGAAAGGCACGGGGAATTATGCCTACCTAAGAGATCGGTCTCTTACGTAGGCATAATTCTCCCATGCCTTTACTATTTATATTTAGTAATTACTATGTTATAATTTTAGTCAGGGAAGGCAGTGCCTACCTTGCCTACCCTGACGCCACTTGTCTGGAGAGACGGCAGGTACAGGATACTGAGTTGGATGATCAGCCATGATCACACTGAATGGCGGTGCAGGCTCAAAGGGCCGAATGCTCCTACTCCTGCACCTATTTTCGATGTTTCACCATCACCACCTCACCCCTCTGCCGTGCCCACCCCATCATAGCCCCCCCTCCCCTCCTCACCCAGTTCCCTCCCCCCCCCCACCCCCCACCCCAACCTCACCTTCACCCTCCCAACCCTCTGCCCAGCCACCTGCCTCCTGCCCTCCCATCCATAGCCTACCCCCTCCACTGGCCTGCTGGAGACCGCCTCCCCATCCGCAAGGTGAGAACCCCTCCCCTCCCCTCCCCTCCCTTTCCCCTCGACCACCCAACCCAACCCCTCCTCCCACCCCCCGCATCACTCCCCCCACAACCCCCCTCCCCCCTGGGTCACAACCCCCCCCCCTCCCCCTTCCCCTGCGATCGACTGCCGGAGACCACATCGCTGGCGCGGCCGGGCGGGTTCGTCCACAGAACCAGTGTCCCGTAGGGAAGCGGAGCATCCGGTGAAAACCCACGCAGGTCAGGGGGAGAACGTACAAACTCCGTACAGACAGCACCCGTGGTCGGGATCGAACCCGGGTCCCTGGTCGCTGTGAGGCGGCAACTCTACCGCTGCGCCACCGTGCCGCACCATAATGTCAGTTTGGCCAGGGATCATTTTGCGGGCTTTCAAATGTTTGGGTTGCATTCTTACTTGGTGCCGTTTCCCTCTCTCCCCCCCCCCCACCTCTTCTGTCCTTCCCTCTCTTCCTCTCCCCCTCTCCTTCTCCCCACCCTCTCTCCCCCACCCTCCTCTCTCTCTCCCCCTCTAACCCCACTCCACCCCCTCCTCTCTCTCCATCCTCCCCTCTCTCCCTCACACTCTACCTGCTCCTTTCCCCCCCAATCCTCCTTTCTCTCCACCCCTCCCTCCCTCCCCCCCCCCCCCCCCCGCCCCCAAAGGCCATCACAGCGGGTTTCTTCTACCACAACGGCCCGCCTGAGCCGGGGCGGTTACCGCACGGTGAAGCAACAACAGTCGGTGTTTTGCACCCCAACAGCAGCCTGTTCGAGGAGCAGCCCCCGCTGGCTGGTCTACCACGAGCTGGTCTTCACCACCAAGGAGTTCATGAGACAGGTACCCTCCCACCCCCTCAACCCCATCTCCCCGCCCTCTACCCCTCTCCTCCCCGCTCCCCCTCCCTCCCACTCCCCCTCTCCCTCCCTCTCGCTATCCCCCTCCCTCCCTCCGCCTCCCCTTCCCACTCCCCCTCACTCTCCCCCTCGCTTTCCCCCCCTCCCACTCCCCCTCTCCCTCTCCCGCCCCCTCCCATCCCCCTCCCTCCCACTCCTCCTCTAGCTAGCCCCTACTCCCCTCCCTCCCACCCGCTTCCTCCCACCAGCTCCCCCTCTCCCTGCCTCCCACTCCCTCCGTCCGCCTTGCCCCACCTCCCCCTGGTCCCGGGTATCTCGTCCCCCACCCCCCGGCCTCTCACCCACGTCCCCAACTCACTCTGCCCCAGCCACCCCCTTCTCTATTCGCCCCCCTCCATCAGCCCCCTCACTCCTCCATCCCCCCCCCCGCACCCTCACCCTTCTGCGTCAGATCTCCCCCTTTTCCCCGCAGTCAGACCCCTCTAACTGCCCCTCGACCAGACCCAACCCCCAACCCCCATCACTGCATCAGATCCCTCTAACCCTCTCCCCGCGCGTCCGACAGCTCTAACTCCCGAATGTTTCCCAACTACCCAGGTGATAGAGGTGGACAGTGCGTGGTTGCTGGAGGTGGCCCCCCATTACTACAAATCCAAGGAGCTGCTGGACCCGAGCAGCAAGAAGATGCCCAAGAAACTGGGCAAGACCCGTGAAGAGCTGGTCTGAGGGGTGGGCAGAGCCCATCCCCTCTCTCCCTCCCTCCCTACCCCATCCCGGCACCCTCCCACCCTCCACTATCTCACCTTCAAATAAAGCTCAATTTTTTTTTTACTTTGCTAAGAACGTGGCCTCTTTCGCTGTTTGTAACCGAGCCAAACTCTTCCGACACCACTGAACAACCGATAACATTGTGTGTGGCACGGTGGTGTAGTGGTAACGTCGCAGCTTCACAGCGCCAGCGACCCAGGTTCGATCCTGACTATGGGCACTGTCTGTAGGAGTTTGCATGTTCTCCCCATGACCGCGTAGGGTTTCTCCAGGTGCTCCGGTTTCCACCCACACTCCAAAGACGTGTGGGTTTGGAGATTAATTGGCTTCTGTAAATTGTGGTAGAACTAGTGTGGTCTGCATGGACTCGGTGCGCTGAAGGGCCCGTTTCCACGCTGTATCTCAAAACTAAACTAATAAAGAGACACAAAGTCCTGTGGTAACTTAGCTGTTCAGGCAGCACCTCTGGGGAATATGGATAGGTAACGTTTCAGAAGTATGGGGTGGATGAGAGAGTGGGACAACGTAGAACTGGTGCGAACGGGTGATCGAAGGTGGGCACCGCACTTAATGGGCCGAAGGGCCTGTTTGCACACTGTATCTCTAAACTAAAGCAATGGTGGCAATACAACAAATTGGTGGAGAGTAGACACAAAATGCTGGAGTAACTCAGCGGGACAGGCAGCATCTCTGGAGAGAAGGAATAGATCTTGTTTCGGGTCGAGACCCTTCTTCAGATGTTGGAGGAGAAAGTTGTTGTCCGTTGTGCGGCCGGCAGTCACGAACGGAGGCGTTGGCAGGCGGCACTCTAGAAATACAGATGCTGCAGACCAGACGCTGGAAAACGGAGGTAAAAGCAGAAGATGCTGGAGGTTGCAGCAGGTCGGGCAGCATCTGTGGGGGGAGGACGTGTCTGGGGGGGGCGATGTGCCAGGGGTGCGGTGCGTCTTCCCCACCGCCGCTGGTTGGCGCTGTAGGTGTGTTGGAGGGGGTGTCGTGGGTCCTCCGCACCGTCGGGCGGCGCTGTGTAGGGAGGGGGAAAGGGTGCCGTGGATCCTCCCCGACGCCAGGCGGCACTGTAGCTGTGTTGGAGAGCCTGTCGAGGATCCTCCCCTCCGCTGGGCGGCGCTGTGAGGGGAGGCTGCAGTGCATCTTCCCCGCCGCTGGTTGGCGCTGTAGGTGTGTTGGAAAGGGTGTCGTGGATCCTCCCCGTCGCCGGGTGGCGCTGTGTCTGGAGGCTGCTGGGGATCCTCCCCGCCGCCAGGTGGCGCTGTGTGTGTGTGTGTGTGTGTGTGTGTGTGTGGAGGCTGCAGTGCATCTTCCCCGCCGCCAGGCGGCGCTGTGTGTGTTGGGGAAGGGGTTGTAGTGGATCCTCCCCGCTGATTGCCGCTGCAGGTGTGTGTGTGTGTGTGTGTTGGAGGAGGCTGCAGTGCATCTTCCCCGCCGCCGGGCGGCGCTGTGTGTGGAGGCTGCAGTGCATCTTCCCCGCCGCCGGGCGGCGCTGTGTGTGGAGGCTGCAGCGCATCCTCCCCGCCGCCGGGCGGCGCTGTGTGTGGAGGCTGCAGTGCATCCTCCCCACCGCCGGGCGGCGCTGTGCCGGTGTTTCCCCGAGGCCGAGCCCGGAGCCTGAGCGCGAGGCCGCGGCCGCGGGAGCAGCAGGAGTGTCGGCTGGTGCTCGGCCCAGGTGAGAGCTGGGGGATGCAGGAGGGTGAGGGTGAGAGAAGGAGGCAGCGGCGCCGGAGATCGAGTCAAGTCACTTTTATTTCTATAACTCATTTAAAATACAGCTCACGTTGACCAAAGTACTGTATATTAGTCAGTGCAGGTACGAACGTGCTACGTACAGTGGGACATACACACACATACACAGCGCTACATACAGTGGGACACACACATAGAAACATAGAAACATAGAAATTAGTGCAGGAGTAGGCCACACACCCCACACACACACACCCCCCCCACACACACACACCACACACTCACACACACACACACACACAGCGCTACATACAGTGGGACATACACACACACACACACACACACACACACACCCCACACACAACACACACAACACAGCGCTACATACAGTGGGACATACACACACACACACACACACACACCACCCCACACACACACACACACAACCACACACACACACACACAGCGACACACACACACACACACATACACACCCCACACACAAACACACACAAGCCCCCGACACACACACACTCCCCCACACACACACACACACACACACACACACACACACATCACACACACACACACCCCCCACACACACACTACACACACACACCCACACACACACACCAACAAACACCCCACACACACACACACACTCACACACACACACACACACACACACACACACACACACACACACACACACACCACACACACACACACACACACACCCCCACACACACACACACACACCACACACACACACACACATCACACACATACACACACACACACACATACACCCCACACTCTCACACACACACACACACTCCCCTCACACACACACTCCCCACCCACCACACACCCCACACAAACACACACACACACACACACACCCACACACACCCCCACACACACACACTCCCCACTCAACTCACACACCCCACACAAAACACACACCACATCAACCCCACACACACACATCACCCCAACACACACACACAACACCCCACACGAACACACATCACTCCCCACCCCACACATATACACACACCCCCCCACACACCACACACACACACACTCCACACACACACACACACACACACCCACACACACACACACCCCACTCACCCACCACTTCCACACACACACACGCCCCCCCCCCACACACACTACACACACACCACACACACACCCCACACACACACACACCCACACACACACACAACCGACCCCACACACACACTCCCACACAACCCCACACACACACCAACCAAACACACAGATGGACACTCCACTCCCTACACACCACCCCACACACACACACAACACACCACACACACACAACACACACACACACACAACACACCACCCACACTCACACACAACCACCACCCCACCCACACACACACACACACACCACACACACCCACACACACACACACACACAACACACAACACACACACACACACCCACACACACAACCCCACACCA
>CM069160.1:21378803-21386303 GCA_035221665.1 Okamejei kenojei | reverse complement strand
CCATGTGGGTCAGGGCTCAAGGTGTGGGTCAGGGCTTTGGGTCAGGGACAGTGTCTGGGATGGGCAGAGGGTCAAGGTGTGGGTCAGGGGGTTGGGTCTGGGACATGGTGAGGGTGTGGGCAGTGGTCAGGGCTCAGGTTTGGGACGGGGTCAGAGGGAGTGTCTGGATCATGGATGTGAATGGTGACGGTGGCATCAAGGTGTAGTTTACTGTCTTGTTTACTGACATACAGTGAAAAGCTTTTGTTGCGTGCTAACCGGCCAGCAGAAAGACAATACATGATTACAATTGATCTGGCGAGGAGATGGGTGGGCAGGGGACAGGACGTGTGTCTGGGATACAGGGATCAGGATGTGGGCATCGTTTGGAAAGGGTCAGGATTTGGGACAGTCTGAGGGAATTTCGGGCTCAGCCACTACTGGCCCAGGACGGAGGATGGAAGGAGCTACAAGCTCCTGTGGGTCTGGGGCTGGAGGGGGAGGGAGAGCTTAGAAAATAGGTGCAGGAGTAGACCATTCGGCCCTTCGAGCCGGCACCGCCATTCAATATGATCATGGCTGATCATCCAAAATCAGCCACACATTCCTGCTTTTTCCCCATATCCCATGATTCTGTTAGCCCGAGGAGCAAAATCTAACTCTCTTGAAAACATCCAGTTTTCAATGGTGCCACTGCATTCGGTGGCAGGGAATTCTACAGATTCACCATTCTCTGGGTGGAAAGGTTTTTCCTCACCTTTGTCCTAAATGGCCTACCCCTTATTCTTAAACTGTGACCCCTGGTTCAGCACTCCCCCAACATCGGGAACATGCTTCCTGCTTCTAGCATGTCCAATCCCTTAATAATCTTATATGTTTCAATAAGATCCCCTCTCATCCTTCAAGCCCAGTCGACCCATTCTTTCATCATATGTCAGTCCCACTATCCTAGGAATTAACCTGGTAAACCTACGCTGCACTCCCTCAATAACAAGAATGTTCTTCCTCAAATTAGGGGACTGAAACTGCACATAATACTCCAGGTGTGGTATCACCAGGGCCCTGTACAACTGCAGTAGGACCTGCTTACTCCTAAAGTCAAATCCTCGTCATTAGCTGGGGGCTGGGATGGTGGATGTGGAGGAGGGAGGAAAGACGGCTGGAGGAAGGGGGACGGATCAGAAGGGATGCCACAGATTACGTGGAGAAGGCGGGAGAATTAGGTTAGTGGGGAGAGATAGATCTGCCATGATTGAATGGCGGAGTAGACTTGATGGGCCGAATGGCCTAATTCTGCGCCTATCACTTTTCAACATGACGGCTGGAGGGGAGGGGAGAGTCAGCTGGGGAGGGGAGGAGAGAGATGGCTGGGGGAGAGTTGACAGACGGCGAGGGGAGAGGGCTGGAAGAGAGGGAAGAGGGGAGAGATGACTGGAGGAGAGGTGCCGTCTCCAGAGTCCAGAGACGGAGTCACAGCGGCTGGGGGGTGGACAATAAGACATGGAGCCATTCTGTACACTGACTCCCTCGTGTCCCGGCCCTCTTCCCCTTCTAGAGCTGCGATGGATGACTCCTGTTTTGAATCCGACCCCGATTTCTGCCCGGAGTGTGGAACCATCTTGCCGCTGCCGGGCCTGGAGCAGCACGTGGTGTGTCGCAAGTGTGGCTTCCAGATCAGCGTCCACGGTCAGTGTACGAGAGGCTGTGGGCCATGTGTGGCATGAAGCTCCTGTGAAGTTATGTGGAGAAGGCAAGAGAGTGGGGTTGAGAGGGAAAGATAGATCCTGACCTCAGGCGCCATCAGTGTGTGTGTGTGGTTTGTACACGTTCCCAGTGACCGCACGGGTTTTCCTCTGGGTGCTCGGCCTTTCCCCCTCCCCCACGTTCCAAAGATGCGCGGGTTTGTAGGTTGAAGATAGACACAAAAAGCTGGAGTAACTCGGCGGGTCAGACAGCATCTGTGGAGAAAAGGAATAGGCGACGTTTCGGTCCGAGACCTTTCCTCGCTCTGAAGAAGGATCTCGATTCGAAATGGTTTACCTTTTCCTTTTCTCCAGAGATGCTGTCTGACCCACTGAGTTGCCCCAGCTATTTGTCTCTATCTTAGGTGTAAGCCAGCATTGGCAGTTCCTTCCAGCACACGGGTTTGTAGGCTAACTGGCTTCTGTAAATCGCCCCTCGCGTGCAGGGAGTGGATGAGAGACTGGGATAATGTAGAATTAGTGTGAACGGGTGATCGATGGGCGGTGTGCATTCGTTGGGCCGAAGGGCCTGTATCAGTTAATTATTTTGGCCTGTTATTGGCCTTGCCTGTATTTAAAGGTTTTGTGAAGAAGGCATTAGAATGGGGTTGAGAGGGAAAGATAGATCAGCCATAATTGTATGGTGGAGTAGACTTCATGGGCTGAATGGCCTAATTCTGCTCCTGCGACTTATGAAGATGTATTTAATCCTGGGCCGCTGGTTCTGCACCTGTACTATACCTGCCGCCAGTTTCAGCCCCTGTTTCTTTCTTTCTTCTCTTTCTTTTAAAATCTTTTTATTGTTTCTTTCTTTCCAAGAAACAAAAACAAAACATAAAAAACAGAGCAAAAAGAATAATGATAAACAGAACCATGATATTGATACATAGGGATCAGGATTACATTAATTTGTTAAAGAAGGAACTGCAGATGCTGGAGAATCGAGGGTACACAAAAGGCTGGAGAAACTCAGCGGGTGCAGCAGCATCTAAGGAGATATCTCCTTCACTCCTTAGATGCTGCTGCACCCGCTGAGTTTCTCCACCTTTGATGTACCCGGATTACATTAATAACAGGTATAACATTAAATGAACCATTGTCAAAATACCCATTGAATAAGACTTCCCGGTCCTATGTAAAACATAGTTAAAGTCTTAAAAGAAACCTAATAAATGTAGAAAAAAAAACAAAGATAAAAAGACAAAAAGAAAATGAAACAAGGAAAATACAAAAATCCCCCTAAACTAAAGAAAAATATAAAGGAAAAAATAAATAAAAATAAGATAAAACCAAAATAAACAAAAACAAAGCAAGCAAAAAGAAATCCGAACTGAAATTTCATACAATCAAGTCTGTTTGACGTCGTCCTTCCACCATATAAAGGTAAAATAGTTTATTCATCCCGCTCACTCGCTGCCCTCTTCTCTCCGCAGCGTTCGAAGGGACGGAGATACTGTCGGAGGTGGTGTTCAACGACCCGGAATCGCTGCGCGCCATCCTGACCATGGAGGACGAGGAGAGGGAGCCCAACGGCCGGTGTGAGTTCGCGGGCATCGGACTGGCAAACGACCCAGCGCGCCGCTCCTCACCCGCCCACAGTACGTCCTCCCGCCCACCCACCCCCCCGCCTCTTAGTTTAGGTTAGAGATACAGCGTGGGAACGCCGACCCACTTAGGCCGAACAGCTGCACTACTACACTCATCCCACACACCGATTGATGGCCAATTAGAAAAGGGGAGATGCAACAAGACCTGGGTGTCATGGTACACCACTCATTTTGAAAGTAGCATGGCAGCTGCAGCAGGCAGTGAAGAATGCAAATGTAATTTTAGCATTCATAGTAAAGATTGATATAGAGCAGTGAGGTTCTACTGCAGTTGTACATGTCAATGGTGGAGAACCACACCTGATATTCCGTACAGTTTTGCTCTCCATAATCTGAGGAAAGACCTTCTGGCCATACAGACAGAGAAGGTCACCACCAACTGATTCCTGGGATGGCAGGACTCTCACCTGAAAGAAAGACTGGAATAGACTCGGCTGGTACTCGCTGGAATTTCGAAGATTGCGGGGGGACTTAAGAAACTATAAAATTCTTAAGGGTTGGACAGGCTAATGCAGAAGATTGCTCCCGATGTTGGGGAAGTCCAGAACAAGGGGTCACACTTTAAGGATAAGAGGAAGATCTTTTAGGACCGAGATGAGAAAAAAAACCATTTTCACACAGAAAGTGTGGAATCTGTGGAAATTCTCTGCCACAGAAGGTCTTGGAAGGCCATTTATTGCTACATTTAAGAGGGAGTTAGATGTGGCCCTTGTGGCTAAAGGTATCAGGGGGTATGGAGAGAAGGCAGGTACAGGATACTGAGTTGAATGATCAGCCATGATCATATTGAATGGTGGTGCAGGCTTGAAGGGCCTATGCCAACCCTGCACTTATTTTCTATGTTTCTACACACTTAGGGACAATTTACATTTATACCAAGCCAATTAACCCACAAACCTGTAGGTCTTTGTAGTGCGGGAAGAAACCGAAGATCTCGGAGAAACCCCACGCAGGTCACGGAGAGAACGTACAGACTCCGTACAGACAGCACCCGTAGTGGGAAGTGAACCCGGGTCTCTGGACTGTGAGGCAGCAACTCTACCTCTGTGCCACCATGCCATCATGAGATTGGGATGGCGGGACTGTCATATGAGGAACGATTGAAAAGACTAGGCTTGTATTCACTGGAGTTTAGAAGGATGAGGTGGAAATTTTATAGAAACATATACAATATAAAAGGACTGAACAAGCAAGATGCAGAGAAAAATTTCCCCAATGTGGGCGATCCAGAACCATGGGGAGTCTTTGAATAAAGGGGAGTTCATTAAAGACCGAGGTAGATAACACAATTTACACTTCCAAAGAGTTGTGAATTTGTGGAATTTCCTGCCACATAGGGCAGTGGAGGCCAAATCACTGGATGGATTTAAGAGAGAGTTAGATGGAGCTCTAGGGACTAGTGGAGTCAAGGGAGAGGGCGGACACGGGTTATTGATAGCGGACGATCAGCCATGATCACAATGAATGGCGGTGCTGGCTCGAAGGGCCGAATGGCCTCCTCCTGCACCTATTTTCTATGTTTCTATGCCATGTGGCCTCCTCTAACGGCGGCGGGTCTGTGCCCACAGGTGGACCGGAAATGTTCTCGCTGCGGGCACGAGGGGATGGAGTACCACACCCGGCAGACACGCTCGGCAGACGAGGGGCAGACGGTCTTCTACACGTGTATCAGCTGCAGGTGAGTGCGGTGAGGGGGAGTTCATGGTGGGCACTGCGTCCCCTACCCCTATAGTCACCGTCAGTGGTAGTGTAGTCTAGAGCTACAGCGTGGAAACAAACCCTTGGGCCCACCGAGTCCACACCGACCAGCAATCACCCGTACACTAGTTTTATCCTGCACACACTGGGGACAATTCACCGAGGCTCATTAACCTACAAACCTGCACAAACCTCAGGTTGCTATTAAAAATAGCGGAGTCAGGGGATATGGGGAGAAGACAGGAACGGGGTACTGATATGGGATGATCAGCCATTATCAACATGGATGTGCGATATGGCTCGAAGGGCCGAATGAAACCTACTCATGCACCAATTGTTCTTTTGACTAAATCAAACCCCGTGAAACAGGCAATTTGACTCTAGTTTTACTTCAGAGATACAAAAGGAAACAGGGGGCCCTCGCCCATTGATTCCGTGCCGACCAATGATCACCCCGAACCCTAGCACAACCCTGCCAAACCTTCAGCCCACCGATGAGCGCACACCCGTACTCTAGGAGTTGTATCCTACACAACGAGGGACAAATCACCGAGGGCGCCATTAAACCTCCAAACCTGCACAAAACCTCAAGGTTGCTATTAAATCTTACCTCTGAATCAGGCCTACGACACAAGATGAAAAACCCATCGGGTCCACAGCAGCAGGGATCGGGTCCAGGGATCACTGGTTGAACCGATGCCGGAGTGTCCGGGAGGGTGGGTCCCCGTCGTCACCGCCATTCCCGCTCCCATCACCCCACCAACCTCAACTCTCTGGCTGCCCCTCTCTTGTTTATGTTCCAGCCCAAGAGAAAAGAAGACTCGTGACCAGGGGGCCCCCCCTGCCCCCCCCCAAAGTGACGAGGGGTAATGGGAGAGTTCCCTGGGTTAGGTGGTGAAGTGAGTGATAGTATATGAGTGTGTGTGTGTGTGTGTGTAAGAAACTGCTCTCTGTACGTGTGAGTGAATGTGTGTATGTATCGAGTGTGTGTATGAGAGTGAATTGTGATGTATTAGTTTGAGTGTGTGTCTGTGTGAAACATGTAATTGAGTCTGTGTACAATGTATGAGAATGATAAGTGTGTGTGACAGGTGAGTGAGCATGTAGAGAGTACGAATGTGGATGGAATATGTGTGAGAGAGTGGTGCGTATATTGTGTGTTGTTGATAGTGTGTGTGTGATTTTGCTGTGACACGTATCTCCCGAAAACCAACTGCAAATACGCAGAGATTTTGACCATTTCGTAAAAAAAAAAAGGAAAAAAATTTACCTTATGAGTTCGGAAAACCACTCCTTGGTGAAATAATTTCCTCAGATTTTTGATAAAACTATCACAAAACTCAATTCTTATAAATCAAACGGCTTCTCAAAGACCAGCAGCTGACATCACAATGCCACATGCAGACCAATCCAGGCCCACGAGCTTCCACCCCGCGCCCAGCACAAAGTACGCTCGCGCTACGCCTACCGCAGCTGGACTCCCGAGCCGCCCGCCCCCGGCAGTCTCTTATTCCTCACCAGGCCCGCCCCGCCACCATCTGCTTTGGCAGATCGGGGAGTTCACGGAGGTCAAAGCCGCTCACAGGCTTTAACAAGGCGGCGGCAGTTATAGACCTCGTGGAAACCTGCAATTCCTCACCGTTGATAGCAGGAAACACGGGGAATCGGACATTCGACAGCTTGTGAGGGTCTCCACGTCACCACGAGGTCCCGGCCCCATTGGAACCGCCGCTGCCGAGTACAGGTCCGCCCTCTCCTCTTACTCCCCCATACACAAAGCCCCGCAGCTCCAGCCCTTTTCCCTCTAGATCCCCCCTTGCAGGCGCCTGTCCCCTCCCCCGTGATACCGCCCTCTCCCACAAGACATCTCCCCCGTCTTTTCTCCGAGCTCCCTCCCCCGCCCACACCCGCGGGTGGCGTAGATGGTTCAAACACCGGCTGTTTTTAAGTTTAGAGGTAAAGCCCCACTGAGTGCGTTTAGAGGATCAAAGCACAAGCTGAGGCGCAGTTAGAGGGTACAACTGCCCAAGGAATTCAGTTGACAGTCAAATCCCCTGTTGGTTCACATTTAGAGGCACAAACGCCATGGGTTTGATTTTAGAGGTTAAGAAAGGCCTTGGGTTTGCATTTAGAATGATAACGTTATAGAGAGCGGCAAACTTTCCTGCTGACTTTTGAGGTGGTGACGGGCCAAGCCTCTCTGGGACGGGCTGACCGGCCCGTTGGGCAGTGATCAGAGACCCAGAGATCACAAGACTGCTTCCTCCGACCCGTCAAAAACGATGAGATATTTCCTTAACATGTTTAGAGGCCAATCTAACATCACTCAGTGATGTTCCTAGGCTCCAATCACTAAGCTGGATGAGTTTGGAGCCTAAACGTCCCCCTTGAAAAGTTTAAGAGTCACAACGGTTTTTACACGTTCAAATGCCCATTTGTGTTCAACAGCCTCCAAATGAGTGTCTAAATGAACT
>CM069160.1:20592409-20638077 GCA_035221665.1 Okamejei kenojei | reverse complement strand
CATAGAGCGATGTATTGTATGAGATGTGTAGATTCTTTCTGTTTTATTGAATTGTTTCCCATTTATTTCCAGTTTATTTCTATAACCTGAAAATGATCCCGAAATCCCTCCAATTAAATTTTAAATGTTGGTATATGTGATAGAGGTTTTGTGATGTACAAATAGTACCTCATCTTCAGCTGGTATAATGATATTTTATTGTGTGAATATTTTGTCTTATATTCATGGATTTTCGGATGGTTCTTAAATACTTGCCGCTAGTGTTCAATTATGAGGGCAAATAACATATGGTGATATTGAACAACCTTGGTCTTTACCCCTTCGACAGTTGAAATTTCGTTGGATAAAATATTATTAGTTAAATATTCTGGCGTTGGGTTATTATACATTAATTTAGTCATTGGAATGGAATATTCTCTCCCAGTTGAAATTTTTGCAATACCTTAACCATATTCTTCCAATGAAACCTGATCGAATGCTTTATCTGCATCCAGGCATAATTAATTGCGAGATTGGATCTTTAGTTTGGTTGTGAGTGCATTATGTTAAGCAGACATATCAAATTATTAAGGTGAATGGTCTCTTAGGGATATAAACCCGTTTGATCGGATGTTGTATTAGTTTAATGGCATACTTATTAATTTCTTGCTAATATTTTTTGATCTGTATTTAACAGTGCGATAGCTCTATAAGATCCAGGTTCTACCTCATCTTTATCTTTTTAAGTATTAATGTAATCGTAGATTCTGGCCTAATGTAACAGGTAATATTTGTTCTTGAAAGTGTTTTTGTGTGTTGTACATTTTTATGTAGGACGAGGACTAATTATATCGTTAAAACATTTATAGATTCATTATTGTATCTGCGGGACTGTGTTTTTCCATTTTTTTATGAGTAATATTGTTTCTTTTATATACTTTTTTGAGCATTCTGTGCATCCAATTCTCTTTTTCCTATAGTTCAGTTTGGGAAGATTGCAATTATCCAGAAAACTCAGGGACTTTCGTTGGTGTTCAGTTGTCATTTTGGATCTATAATATTCTCATAAAATTGCCCTCAATTCTTTTATTTAATTTATTTTCAGTAATGTTATTAACTTCCCCTCTCTGATTTAAAATTTCTTTGAAATCATGTGTTTCCTTTCTCGTTTTTTTAACTGGCGTGCGAGAAGGTTTTATGGGGCTTTTTTCCCCGCAAATTCAAACTGTTCCGTCTTGTAATTTGGAATATTCTTATTAATGTCTTTTAAAATTTGGGGGTTATACCTCCAGAAAGATGTATTCTTGACATTCCTTCTATTTAAAAAAAAAATTTAGGGGGGGAATGATCTGAAATGTATTTGTATGGTTATTTTGGATTTCGAGTATATGGAATTAATTTACTTGTGTCTACGGAAATAATCTATAGTGAAATAAGTTTGTGTACCGATTGAATTAGAACATGATTCCTTGCCGGTCGGATTTGCAATCCTCCCAAACATCGGTTATATTTGTATTTTTTAATATTTATTTTGTTGAAAATGTCACTAGTTTTAGATTTCTTATTACCTCGCTGTTTTTACTGGATTTATCTAAATAAGGATTAAAACACAGTTAAGTCTCCCCCCTATTATAACATTCTGGGCAACTTATATTCGCGGATTTTATTGCAAAATATTATTTTAAAATAATGCGGGGATTATCAATGTTAGGGCGCATATATATTTACCAATGTGATTGGTGATGGCCTATGGAAATTCTCACTTGGTAAACTATCAAATGTCTCCCATTCTTATCTGTTCAAGGTATTTTTCTGTTTAATAAAAATGGTACAGCTGTTGCGGAAATATACATGTGGACGTTTGCACTCTGGATGTTGTCGTGTATGATGTATGAAAAGTTCTGACTATCCAGGTTCGCCTCAATCTAGGCTTGATCTTGAACTTTTAAGATGCGTTTCTTGGAAGAGGAGATAACATCTGAATTATATGCTTTAGCTGTGCCTAAAATCTTAACCTCTTTTAATATGTTCATTGCCCCCCCCTAATATTCCAACTGAAAAATGAATTCCTCCTGGTTTATTTTGGTTTTAGTGTGTTGCCATTTTGGCTATGTTTGGTCCCTATGTATCTTGCGGTGCATCCGTACTTCAGGTCTTTAAAGTAATGGGGGAACATTCAATATACCCAGTTCAATTTGTGGATTCCTTTTGCGATTCTCCTTTCGAATTAAAAAAAAACCCACACATGTGATTAATTCTGATAGTAAAGAAAAATTGTAAAAGTGAAAATACTGTGACCATGCTTGTCGGCACTGTTATAAAATGGCCCAACCCTGGTGGTGGGAGAAAACATTATATCACTTCCGTTGGTCGATGTTAATAAAACAAATGCTCCGTTCCACTCAATTAGTCATAAAATATCCATACTAGAGCGGAGCCGGTTCAAAAATCAAACAATTTAGTACCTAATTGCAGTATATTATAATGCATTTCATATGTATTCCCGATATATTAATGTTTTTCTACAAAGTATTAAGCATCAAGTGTATACCTCGATAATAATCAGCTATTGGTTGAAGGGGCTACTAGGGAAGGCCTTCTGGAGTCTGTGGCGGAGCCGTCATTACCCTCACAACCCGTTATAAATCTGCTTAAAAACTTATTTAGGTTTAGTAAGTTATACATGTTAGTTTTGTAAATCAGCCCTGATATTCATTTCAATTTCTTTGGATTGTATTCTATGTTTTAAGTGTTAAAAAAGTGGTTACTTCTATAAAATTAGATTATTCAGTTAATTTCTTAATCTCGCAGGAAAGTTATCTCCATATCTGATCCCTTCACGCCTTGGAGAGCTTGCTGTACTTAGAGAAGCTGATTTCGTTTCTGCACCAACTTCATAGGGATATTTCCCTTATTATTTTTAAGGTTGTATGCTCGTATTTAAGTTGGCTCTCATATGTTACATATTACTCGTTAACCTTTTCCATGCCAGAAATGTCCCGGTATTTCCAAGGATCTGACGTGTGTATTCTGAGCTGTTTGGGGATTTTTGTTTGTAAGATCGGGAACTCGATGTGCCCGCCGGCTTCAATTTTCGGAAAGGTTGGGGAAGATTGAGAGCTTCTTTATTTAGATCCACAGCATACTCCCGAGGGTTATCTCGCTCGGCTTCCTCGGGTACTACTACTAATCTTAGATTAAAGCGCCCCTCGAACGAGCTTCCAAGTCTAAGCACTTATCCGAACATTTTTGCCCAAGCTGTTTTGCAGTGAGGTCGTGCTGCAATTCTTCATATTCTTTCATATCCTCAGCCATTCGTCCCATCTCTTCCTCATCTCTTTCATTGTATTCACATAGACCGGTGACAGTCTCATGAACTGCATAAAGCTTCTTCGTAGTGTTTCTTCCCCTTGTTCATTCATCTCCATTAGTTCAACTCTCACTTCTTCAATTCTTTTATTTACAGTGCCGATCGAAATCCTGCACAGATGCAATAACTTTCAAATTGCCACGTGATCGTATTCGCATTAGCTGATCCCATCTTATCTTTCATCATTTTTCCATGTGCGTTCCGTCCATCTTTTCATCTTTCAGTTCTCTTACCATTTTTTTTAAATCCTCCAAATCTTTCTCCTTATCTGTTTATTCTAGCCTTAGCTCTTGAAGACAATTCAGTAAGGCTAGTTTTCCTTCAAGAGCCACCCCTCAAAAGTAGGTTCTTCAAGCTTTCAGGCTCCTTTCTCAGTGTTCCTGTATAAGTTTTGAAATGCTTCTTGAGCTGGGACTCTGAGCAGAAGAAACCGGATTTTGCATTTAAAAGGTCAAAATCCAGTTTAATGCATAGCGTTTCTGATGAAGTAATCAGCACAGCATTCAGAGGCTCCGGTAAAACTTTTTAAATCGGTCCCGATCTTGGTAGACCAGTTTTAATTGAAAAAAATCGCAAATTTTCGGGGGCGGAGCTCATGTGTGGCGACTGTTACCAAAACATGGCGCACCTGTATGTATTTTTTAATTAAGTCTGGGTTTTTTATTCTACCATTATATGAAGACATTTTTGAGTCAAATTTAATTTTAACAATATTAAAATTTGTTATTGTCTGAAATAAATACAACATTGTGGTTTAGGATATACATTTTAATTGCATTGTTTCGCGGCAGATTAGAGCATAAGTGAACTTTGGTGACCATTTAGTAATTAGCTTGCCTGGATGTGGTCACATTAGCGGGCGTAAAAATTGGGCATTAAATTGATCCATGTGTTTTATTGGTAATCTTTTGTAATAATATTTTATTAGAAGTAATCCATCATAACAACGGTTTGGTACAACTTTTAAATACACAACCCAACTTATTTTCAATAAGTATCACGATTGTTATAAATAATTCTTATAAACTCTCTATTTTTTAGAAAGTAGAAAAAGAAACGGAATATATTTTAATCAATAAGAATAGTGATATACATAATATTTTGATCGTTATAGATAGAGAGAGAAGAGAAGAAGAGAAAAATAATGTATATATTCATTTTTATATATTTAATTAAAACATAGTATTATATTTTATATTTATATATATAAGAGATCATAGTATACATCTTATTAGCTGGATAACACAATTTCAAATTGCGATATGCAATAGAGAAATGTTTACACAAATTAATAAAAAACAGTGTGTTTTTTTCAGTCTACTCCTGCCGGGGTACCTTTGAAGTTATGATGCCCAAGAACAGCTAACCCTTCCAATATTATGTATATGGAGACAATTTCTGTACAAAGAGTTCGTATTTGTCCATTGGGACAAATCTGATTCGTTCCAATTGCACAATCTCCAACATTTCCACTGTCCACATTTTTTATTGTGGGGGATATTGTTCCCTCTCCAAAATTTCAATATATTTTTTTTTTTTTCTCTATTATCACAACTGTAATTCCAAGACATTTCTTTGGTTTACTGTTAATATTATATTTTGAATCCGGAACTCCTAATATTAATTTTGGATCAGGGTCCAGTTTATTTTAAGAACTTCAGAGTTAACCCTAAAGATTTCTGTCCAATATTAATTGACCGTTTTATACATGTTACAAAACTATGCGTTAAGTTAGCTTCCACAAGTTCTGACAATTTTATACAATAGAAGAATGTTATGGTTAAAATTCTATTTAATTTCGTTTTTGAATAATGTAATCTGGTGTATTACCTTAAATTGTAAACTATATTTGTCTAGCATTTTTAAATGGGCATACGATGTATTCGTTCTACGGCTTCTTCCCCAAAATTTCCTCCATTAATAGATAAACCTATTTCATTTTCTCATGTTTGTCGATCTATTTCCGAAGTTGGGATTTCCCTGTCCAAATTAGTATTGTATATAGTTACGATATAAATTTTTCTGTATGGGGTTGTTGATTAAACAATTCATCTAATAATCATGGTTTTCTTATTTTTGTAGTCTATGCTTATTTGATTTATTATAAGTTTCTAATTTGTGAAATACCTAAATGGTATTTGACTGCGATCCATAGATATCCTGTAAACTCTTGAAATGAAAAGAAATTTTCCTTTCTTGTAAAGTTAGTGTTATATCCTTTTAATTCCTAAATCATTCCAGTGTCTAACCCCTTGTCCAATACAGAGCGGGCCTTAAACAAAGCGAATTCTTCATAATGGCAACAAAGTGAACCATATTATCCATAGAGAGATAGTATTTCCCAAATACGTCTATTGCTATGATTTACGGGTTGTCACCATACGTTTTTTTTCTTGTTAACTTCCCTTGGTGCAAAATGAATCAAACCTACATCAAAAGGAAAACAAGTCTTCCTTTTCCATCTTTAGCCAGCTTGGCTTCATGATTCTAAATTTACCAACAAAAATTCATATTCTTAATCTGAATGCCAGAAATAATATAAGAAATTTGGTAGTGTCGTCCACATTTATTATAGATTTACATAGAGGTTCTTTACCTTATTAGATGATTTTTATAGTCCCCAAATTAAAACTATAAACCAAAGTATCTATTTTTTTAAAACATTTTAGGTATATAAATGATGGATTGAAATTAAATATAACAATTGTGGCAAAAAAATTAATAATTTTTTATAGGATTTATTTCTACCGATCATTGATATTAGGTCATGTTTTCAATATGGTCATCTTAATGCCTAAATAAGTAAAACAGTCGGTAGTCGATCTAATGGACTAACCTTAATTCGAAATTTGATAGTTTAATGGAAAAGCTCTCTTATCTAAGATTAAGTTTATAACAGACAATACGCCGAAAAACAAATGATTGCAATAGTGCTACTATTGCAGGAATAGATTTTTTTTCGGGTTACAGATAAATAATAACAGATCATCTGCATAGAGAGATAGCTTATGCCATCTTATTCTCACAGACATACAAAAAATATTAGGGGATTCCCTATTAGCGGTGTCCAGAGGTTCCAAAGCGATATCAACCAATAAAGGACTTAAAGGACAGCCCTGTATAGTACCTCGAAAGAGCCCGAAAAAAGGGGATTTCTGATTACTGGTAAGTACAGAAGTTTGAGGTATTTGATCTATCCAAGAGATAAATTTTAGACCAATCTTAGATTTTTCAAGTGTATCGAATAAGTATTCCCATACTACTCTATCAAATGCCATTTCAGCATCAAGTGAAATTACACATTCTGCAGTTTTATTTGATGATGTATATACAATATTCATGAATCTCCTAACATTAAAGTATGAGTAACGATATTAAATAAAACCTGTCTGATCTTCAGAAATAATTTGCGGTAAAATATTATCCAATCTCATAGCTAATATTTTCGAAATAATTTTGGAATCCACATTTAACAGTGACTAGACTAGGTGGCACCCGTTGTGTCCCAGCATCACACGGGAGGGCTGGTCACCAACACAATATTTCACCTCTCCACCAATTACAATATTGCTCGCCAGTGGGGCGGGGCTTTCTGTTGCGCTAGTATGGGTGTTGTGAACCAAAGGTATTGGTTTCCAGATGGCTAGTATAGACATTGTGGGCCGAATGGAATTCTTAGGGGGTATGGAAGGCAAAACTGTTGCAATGATTTCAAAAGCCAAGCCAAGGCAAACAATTTGGCTGCAGCCCACCAGACAAACAAAAATCCATTTTGTGAACGCAAACTCTTCAAAAAGGTGGAGGCAAACAATTGGGCCGCAGCCGAAACACCTGACAACCAAAATCCAATTTTGTGAACACAAACACTTTAAAAAGGCGGAAGCAGTTCCGGCGGCGCGTCAATGGTGGGCTGAGAGACGCTGCGGTTTTGCTCTGCTCCCGAAAGAATGTTTTTAATGTGGCTTATAATACGAGTTGGAAGATGGGGGAGCTCTAAAATATACTACGGAGCTGCTATTTAATTTTGAGTTATCAGAACTCTGCTGATTACAGAGAATAAACAGCAGTTTTAAAATGAAAAAAAAGGGGGAATCCTCGACTGCCAGAAGCCTGTAAAGAAACCTGCTTCGTCGATCTGCCACAAGAGAATACTATGAAAAAACTTGGAAAGACTCCTCAATCCCCTCAAGCAATCAGCTGGAAGCTCAGAAGAAGAAGCTGACTTTCGAAAGCTTTCTACAGAAATGACCTCAATGGAGGAACAAATGAAAGCAGTATGGTGGCAATTGGAAAAGTCATATTAACTTCAGTCACTGAAGTTATTTCTAAAGTGATACAAGATGGAGAATGTCGCGCTGGACTAAAGCCTCTCTGAAAACAAGGTAATGATAGCGCTGATGGGGAAAATTGATGACTTAACCAAACGTCCGGATGATTGAGGTTGAGGAGGATTTAAACATTAAGCGGGTTGATAAGGACTGTAATAAAAAGCTGGACGTAATGTTAAAGTCTACTGAGGTGGCTATGGAAGGAATGGATAATACGATAACTGAGATGTGCTAAGGAGATAAAGAATACTAAAAAGGGAACAAGAAAGCACTGTGGAGGGAGCTTGCTAAAATGAAGCATAAATGTACGGACGTGGAAGCAAGGATCAAGAAGACCAAAACTTTGAGGATAGTTGGAGTAAAAGAAGGATGAGTGGGCAAAACTTTCAGGAGTTTGCTGCCAAACGTACTCAAAAAGTGCTTAAGTTGCCTGAAGCCCCGAGAATAGATATGGCTCACCCCCACCACACCGGTAATTCCGACGTAAGGTTCAAGCAAGCCCAACTGAGCCCCCCCCCAAGACAGATTATTCTGAAATTCTGTGACATTTCAACCTGGAAGGAATTATGAAAAAAAAATTCCATAATGGCGTGAATTTGATGTTTGAAGAAGACAAACTAAGATTCTTCTGTGATTTTCCAGCTGAAGTCATGGAAAAGAGGGACAAGTTTACAAACACGAGAAGGCTACTGAAAGAGGTCTCGGGAGTAAGATATGGGATAGTATATCCCGCGAAATTGAGAATTACTTATGACCATGTTGAACGTGCATTCACGGATTCAGAAGAGGCATTTAATTATGCACAAAGTATCACAAAGGAGGTCTACTGATCATGAGAAATGACGAAGAAAGAACTGTGTTTCTTTTTTTTTTAAACATAAAAAAATACTGCTCTGGTTAAGATGGAGAATTTTCCTCGAGGCATTGTCTAGACATTTAACTTTGGAATGTTAACTCAAGCTCATTCACTTCAACAAAGGATTGACAAAGAATAAAAATTGTGGCGGGGAAAATAACTTGAGAATATGGAAAAATATTATCAGTGAACTTGTATATAGAAATTTATGATTGAAGAAACACACAATTACATACTAACATAAAATATAATTAATAAAATTGTGTAATATTAAGGCATAGCTTAATAATGGCTGATGTTTATTTCATGATGTTAATTACTTGCTAAATATAAGAATAACAAGTTAAATATGATTGATAAGTACTACAAACATACTAACAAATTTTATGGATATAGTAGATTTAGTCTAATTGCGCACAAGAGGGAAGAGGAGGACTCAGGTTGCTTGGAAGTTACCCCAGGGGTCTGAATCTGGCTAAATCCCTTTGGAACCTGCTGGTTCTGATACAAAAAGTTTGAGGTCTTAATTGTACTAGAGTAGCATATCAATGGTATATGGATATATAATTAAAACATAATTTACTGTTATATCTAAAATATATCTCGGAAACTCCTTTTTTTATTTTGTTTTTTCTCTTTGAAGATATATTCTAATCAATTCTATTGGAGTGCGTTTTATGTTATAGTATATATTTCTGAACTTTGTATCGCTCTCCATCTTCCAATTAATAATAACTGGGATCAAGGGAGCAGAGCGAAACATATAAAAACATCTACGGAAGTCATCAAGAATTTTTCTACCACCTGTTGGTGGTCTGTTTTTAATTATAATATCTTTATTTTTGGATATGATAATATCACTTTTTTTGTTAAGTATCTTTTCACGGATCTACATTTTCTGGTCTTTTTCAAGAAGGTCTATTCTGAAGGGGAGAAAGAAGCCAACAAAATTTAACAGCTGGGGATGACCATCCTCCACCTAGAGTTATGAGGTTCTTGGTTGCACCATATGAAGTAAAGGTATTAACATGATTCATAATGCAATGACAATAAACAAAGACAAACTGGAGGAATCACGTTCTGTAGTTGGAATATAAGGGGCGCTAATGAACCAATTAAAAGGGGTAAGATCTTTGCCCAATTAAAAGCCTTAAACAGTGACATCATTTTCTTACAAGAGACGCATTTGAAATATCAAACACAGATAAGATTGAAGGCAAATTGGATTGGGCCAAACATAATACTCTTCATTTACTTCTAAATCTAGAGGTACGGCTATTATCATTCGTAAAGGTATACCATTTAAATTAAAGAATACTATAGCAGATAAAGAGGGGAGGTACGTCATAGTCATGGGAGAAATCTATTCTACTCCACTTACTTTGATAAATATTTATGCTCCTAATTTTGACAACCCCCAATTCTTTAGTAAAGTTTTGGATGCAATTACAGAACTTAACTATCAAAATGTGGACAATAGGGGGGAGATTTGAATATGTGGTTTAGATCCATATTCTGGATAAATAGCGAAAACAATAAAGGATTTAACATAAAATCTAAAATAGTGAACTCCTAAATACATACATGAAAAATACCAACATAACAGATATATGGAGGATCGCTAACCCAGTAGGTAGGGAATATTCATTTTATTCAATGGTACATAAAACATATTCACGTATTGATTATTTCTTAGTGGACATGAAACTAATTCCATATTACATATAATTCTAAATATCATAATAGTTCGTATTTATTTCTGATCATTCCCTGCTAACTTTTTCTTTAAAATTATGATGGAATTCCTGATAAAAAATCATTTTGGAGGTTTAACCCCCAAATCTTAAACAATTCACAAGGATGTACATATTTAAAATAGCATATGGGATTTTTTTTTGAGACAAATGATACACCAGATATTTCACCCTCCTTATTATGGGAAACTTTTAAGGCATTTATTAGAGGAACTATAATCTCATATCAAGCTTTCCAAAATAAAAAAAATAACACTGAACAATTGCAGTTAGAACAAGAAATTAGACAATTAGATTTAGAAAATGCTAAAGTACCAACTATAGATAAACATAATAAGATAACAATGCCAAAATATCAATTAAATAAAATTTTATCGGCCAGAATAATAAGATTATTTCAAACTAGAAAACAAGAACATTTCGAATTTGGTGATAAACCACATAAACTCTTAGCACGCCAACTGAAAAAAACGGGAAACAGAAAATACAATTACTAAAATTAAATCAGACAAAGGGGAATTACGAACACTACCTAAAGATATTAATAAAAGATTTGCTCAATTTTATCAAAATTTATATACATCGAAAACCTCTGCAAATAATACTCAAATTACAAATTTCTTAGACAATTGTAATCTTCCAAAATTAAATATGGTGGAACAAGAGGGATTAGGAGCCCAGATTACACTACAGGAAATAGAAGAAACAATAAATTCATTGAAGACTGGCAAAACGCCAGGACCAGATGGCTTTAGTAATGAATTCTATAAAAGATTCTATGAGATAATTTCTCCACGCCTGCAAGATTTATATATATCCGCTTTTAAAGAAAATAAACTACTAGAAACATTAACTGAGTCAACGATTATACTTATACCAAAAAAGGATAAAGATCTAGAAGACCAAGGCTCATATAGAGTTATTGCACTCCTAAATACAGATCAAAAAATATTAGCAAAGATCCTAGCGAGAAGATTGAGTAAATATGTTAGCAACCTAATAAACCCGGACCAAACAGGGTTTATACCAAAGACATACTCTTTTAATAATTTGAGACGGCTGTCTAATATAATGTACTCACCTAATACTGAAGAAGAACTAGCAATTATTTCATTGGATGCAGAAAAAGCTTTCGATCAAGTAGCATGACAATATTTATTCAAAGTATTGCAAAAATTTAACATGGGAGATAACTTTATCTTATAAAATTATTATATGATAAGCCGATGGCTAGAATACTGACTAATAATATATTATCCCCAAAATTCCAATTAGCAAGGGGCAATAGGCAGGGGTGCATTCTATCGCCCCTGCTATTTGCACTAGTGATAGAGCCTTTAGGAGAAAGTATAAGAGTCATCCGAATATTTATGGATATAATACCAAACACTCAAATAATAAAATTTAATTATATGCAGATGACATATTATACAAATATACTTGGCCTTGAGAGTTTCTGGTTTAAATATGGGCAGAGGTGCCTCCAAAATAGTACTATTCACTGAGGGGCGCAGCCCCGAAGTGAATAGTACTATTTTGGAGGCACCGAGGCCAATAGTTTAACCAGAAAACTCGAAATAAGGCCAAGGATATTTGTTTTATATTTGGCATCAAACATTTAAACAAGAATAATTGCTTACCTTAAATCTTCTCTGTTAGTCTTGTGCTCAAATTTTCAATCCAAATTCAATGAAATCCAAGTGTAAACATAAACAGTCAGGGAAAAACTTCTTGGAAAGTCAAACATTGTTTCAACATCTATTTACAATATTTACATCCTGTTTGTTTTTTGTTATGCATGGCTAATTGTTGTAAAAATTTACAACGCAGCCATGGAAATGGTACTGATGGGGCTGGAGATTTTGCTGGTTCATGTTCATTGTTCTAAAAATCGGGTCATGTTGTGGTTGTGGTGATCTGTGGTAGTTGTGGTTGTTGATCGACAATCTCTTTAACGTTCAGAATCCTTTCCAGTTGACTGTTTGATAGATCAATCGCAAATCTGCACCATCACCATCAATGTCACCATTTTCTTTATCATCTGATGTTGATGGTTGATCAGGATGAATTGCAGACAGGGTGTCAGACATCTGGCGCTTGGTATGGTCACTGGTACGTGCATAATTCTTTATCGAGGTCTCAGAACGGTGACCTGATACAGACATAATATCTCTAGATGCATGTCTGCATGGTCTAGCAAAGTGATGCTAGTTGCTCGCAAAGAATGATTCGTATAATGTTTTGAACAACCAGCAGCTTCACAGATGACACTTGTCATGTTGGCGAGAGTCCATTTCCCCAAAGGTGAATTGGCGTACCACACTCATCTTCAACAGAAACAGTCTGTTTTGGCCTCTGCCACAATCCACTCACAGAGAGGGTTTAATTTGGATAAGTAATTTTTCATGTTCATAACAGGGCACCTTGGGTTTCCTTTGAGAGCATGCATTTGTCCCCCTTGACTTTCCTCTTCATCAGTTTGATGGTTTTTAGTATGCATGTCACGAAGAGTGTAGTATTCAATGTCACTTTCCACATGAAGAACAAAATCCTCACCTTTCATCTGTCTCACATTTTCCATTCCACGGTTTGCAAAGTATATCATTGTATCTAGAAACACCTTTCTTTGCAGACCAACAGCCGTGTCTAAATTGAGACTGGCTTGGATAAGTGCCATATCATCATTAGTGATAGGGGGGTGATGCTTTACATTGGCCTTACCGCTGGTCTTCAGTTTTACAAGAAGAGCCTTAAAAGTCTTGTTAGAACGAGAAAATTGCTCACCTTTCACAATGTCCACTCCTCTGGTTTTCATAAAATGGCGTTGAAGCGCAAACCGAATCGCTTGCATTGACTTCTTCGTGTACAGCTCTCCCTTCTTGTTTCGCGCTCCAGCGTAGAACTGTGACAAGATTCCATCAAGGTCTTCGAGGCCTAAAATCTGCTCAATTTTCACTCCCTACCTCCGAACAAAATTGCCGAAAAACTGACAATCCATATTTGATTTGTTTTTTGCGTGTTTTCACTATCCACTGAAGTAATAAAGTCATCCAAATCTTCGTCAGTAAACTGACCAAATCGCCTAGTACTGGACGCCGCCATCTTCGTATCGAGCAGAGACGATTGAACTTGTTTACAAATTTACATCGCGCGCTATACTCCCGAGTAAAGCTGTGATATCATTTCCCCACATAGCACATACTATTGGCAAAATGTCGTCATAAAAGTGATGTCATTTTGCAAATAGTAAATCGTGGAGTGTCAACATGCCAACATTCTGAAATAGCTGAAAATATATGAAATCACGTGACGCTCTCTCAACCAATCGCTAGAGGATAAATGTTTGATGCCAAATATAATACTAAATATTCAAATAACAAAATTTGCAAATTAGCATACCAAATATACTAAACTTAATAGAGGAATTTGGTTCTTTTTCAGGATATAGAATAAATTGGAACAAATGCGAAATTATGACGATAAAACCTCAAGAGCCGACACATTTGTTGAAATTCCCCTTTAGAATTGCAACAGAAAAATTTAAGTATTTGGGCATCCAAATCACTAGGAAATATAAATCATTACTCAATGCAAACTATATGCCTTTATTAACTAAATTAAATGGGTTGATTAAATTTTGGAAAACACTGCCGATGTCCTTAATAGGCACAATAAAAGCGATAAAAATGATCTTCTTACCACAAATATTGTACCTATTTCAACCAATACCAATATACTTACCTAAAAAATTATTTTAAAAAACTAGACTCTGATATTATAAACTTCATATGGGATTATAAATCACACAGAATTAAAAAAAAAAAACACTTGTGTAAATCTAAAGAATCAGGGGGACTGACACTTCCTAACTTATTTTATTACTATTGGGCAGTGAATATTAAAAATATAATCTACTGGTTGGACAGTTCTGCCCAACAGGTAGATTGGATAAGAATGGAGAACGATTTTTTAAATCTACAGAAGTCTTTAGATGGTGTGGCTAGCACTAACTACACTAAATTTAGATGTAGTTTGTTCTTTCTTTTCACATTTTATTACTTTTCTATTTTTTTAGTTTTTGTATTTCTTACCTATTTATTATATTAAGCTTGAATTTATTTACAAATATTATTTGTAGAGATGTGTCCGTGAGGAGGATTTATATGAATTAGATTTACAACTCGTCTGTCCAGTGTTCGGGTGGAAGGTCGGGTCTACAGTGCTGACCTATCTGCTCTTTTATAGACCACCCTAAAAAGCAAGATGCAAGACGTAAATGGAAGAAACGGGGGTCAAGGAATTACGTTTTGTAGTTGGAATGTCAAGGGAGTTAATGAGCCAATCAAGAGAGGTAAGGTATTAGCACACTTAAAATCACTCAAAGCAGATATAACGTTCCTTCAAGAGACTCACCTTAAAAAAGACGCACAACATAGATTGAAAACAAAATGGATCGCTGAAACATGTCACTCTTCATTTTCCCATAAGGCCAGAGGTGTCGCAATTTTAATTCGTAAAGGTATATCTTTTAAACACATATCAACTATAGTGGACATCAATGGTAGATATATTATACTAGTGGGTGAATTATATATAAAAAAGTGATTTTTCTCAATGTTTATGGACCAAATTTTGATAATCCCATGTTTTTTAAGAATATACTTAATACTATTCCGGAGCTCACACAACATAATTTGATAATTGGTGGAGATTTAAATTGTACATTAGATTCCTATCTCGATAGATCAACAAGACAAAGAAAAGCAAAATCCAAATCAAGCGAATTATTAAACTCATATATTAATACCACCAATATCAAGGATGTTTGGAGAATTGAAAATCCATCTGGAAGGGAATACTCATTTTAATCTTCAGTACATAAAACTTATTCAAGGATAGACTACTTTTTAGTAGATTCTAAACTCATCCCATTTACTTATAATTCGAAATATCATAATATTATAATTTCGGATCATGCTCCTTTAACATTCATGATCAAACTCAGTGGTATGACTGATAAGCAGACACAATGGAGACTTAATCCTCAAATTTTAAATGATAAATCATGCTATGAATATCTTATCAAACAGATAAATATGTTTTTTGAGACAAATGACTGCCCTGAAATTTCTGCTCCCCTTCTTTGGGAAAAATTGAATGCATTTATGCAAGGAGCGTTAATCTCTGCACAAGCCTTTCATAATAAAGAGAACCACGCCAAACAACTGGTATTGGAAATGGAAATAAGGCAATTAGATATGGAAAATGCAATCGCGCCTTCTATAATAATACATAATAAAATTGCTGTACTCAAATATAAGTTAAACCAAATATACTCAGACCAATTCATAACATTTTATCAAAAGACTAAACAGGTACACTTTGAATTTGGAGATAAACCACAAAAATTATTTGCACTCCAACTCCGGAAACAGGGTTGGCGTGCAGGAAGGGGAAAAACAATATATAAAATTAAATCAGATACGGGAGAAATATTAACACTACCCAAGGATATTAATGAAAGATTCTCTCAATACTATCAAACACTTTATTCAACCAAAACGGCAGGGGGTTCTGTAGGAATGGAATTATTCTTACACAACTGTAACCTTACTGGTTTAGATTTGAAAGAGAGGGAATTATTAGGGGCCGAAATATCAATAAAAGATATTGAGGAATCTATTAATTCTTTAAAAAATGGAAAGGCTGCTGGACCAGATGGTTTAAATAGTGAATTTTATAAAAAAATTCATGACTTGATCTCGCCACGCCTACAGACATTATATACGCAAGCATTCATGCAACAGAAACTCCCAGAAACTTTAAATGAATCAACTATAAATACTTATTCCAAAAACGGATAAGGACCCTGAAGATCCAGGTTCATATAGAACAATTGCTCTATTAAACATCGATCAGAAAATTTTAACCAAAATTTTAGCACACAGATTAAGCTTAGTGATTTATAAATTAATACACCCTGATCAAACTGGCTTTATTCCAAAACGTTATTCATATTATAATCTGAGACGATTATTCAACATTATATACTCAAATCGAATAGCTAATGAAGACTTAGCAGTAATCTCGCTGGATGCTGAGAAAGCATTCGATCAAATTGAATGGCCCTATTTATTTTCAGTGATGGAAAAATTTCAATTAGGTGAGAAGTTTTGTACATGGGTTAAGCTTTTATATACCAATCCAACAGCCAGAATAATGACAAATCAAATGTTATCAAAAAAAAAGATGTATCTAAAGGTTGTAGACAAGGATGCCCATTATCACCATTACTATTCGCCCTTGTTATAGAACCACTAGCAGAAAGAATTCAAGCTCTTCCAGAAATATATGGGTATAATACTAAAAATACAGTTAATAAAACTTCATGCAGATGATGTATTACTATATATTACAAACCCAGAAATTAGTATCCCTAACCTGTTAAATCTTATAACTCAATTTGGTTTATTCTCGGGATATAGAATCAACTGGAAGAAGAGTGAGATTATGCCAATAATGGAACCTCATTTATATATTTTGCAACAATCACTTTTTAAAATAGTGAATGAAAAATTCAAATACTTAGGAATCTATGTGACCAAGAAATATATTTCTTTATTTAAATCAAATTTTGTGCCTTTACTTAATAAATTGGGTAAGAATATTCAAATATTGTAAAACGCTTCCTATTTCAATGCTCGGTAAAATTAATTGCAATTAAAATGATTTTCCTTCCTCAACTTCTATAACTCTCATTTCCAATCAATTTCCAATATACCTCTTTAAAAAAAAATTGACTCTATTGTAAATCAAGTTTTTTATTTGGAATTATAAGAATTCACAGAATAAGTATAAACCACTTATGTAAAATCTAAGACGAATGGAGGATTATCTTACCAAATTTCTTATTTTATTTCTGGCAGTCAATGTCAAAAAACTTAAATTTCTGGTTGGAAGATATGGATCAACAAACAGACTAGTTAAAGATGGAAAAGGAGGATTGTCTGCCATTTGAAATTGGCCCGATTTTCTATCCCCTACAAAAATTGAACAAAAAGATCTATAGTGAAAATTCCAATAATACATAGCGGTATTCGAATTTGGAAACAAATAAAATAGACATTAAAATTGGATTAATTTATCACTGTCGCTTTGACCCCCTATTGCAAAATAAACCCTTCATTTAAGCTTCGGTATTGGATAAAGGCTTTACACAATGGAAAAACTATGGAATTAAAAAGATGGGACATCTTTATAGAAAAGGTGTGTTCCTCTCGTTTCTGGAGGTGCAACAGAATTATGGATTACATTCAAATAATTTTTTTAGATATTTGCAATTGAAAGATTATGTTAAATCACATACACAAGAATACAGAATTAGAGAGCCAGAGATTCTAGATGAATGTTTGAATAAACATCCCAACACAATCAAAATTAAACATCATATATTTTATAATATTCTGTTAGATAGCGGAGAATCCGTCGACGGAATCACATAGACAAGCATGGGAAAATGAATTAGTTCAACCCATAACGAAAGATATTTGGGATGAGAGTCTACAACATATACATCAATGTTCGTTAAACGCTAGACATTCTTTAATACAATTTAAAATATTACACAGATTGCATTTAATCCTAAAAGACAAAATTAAATAGAATTTTTTCCTAATATCTCTCCTATTCTGCGACAAATGTCAACTACTCTGAGGCTAATTTAACCCATACCTTTGTAAAACTGCATAAAAATTAAAACATTCTGGGAGGATATTTTTAAAATTATTTCCGTAGTGGTTAATATTCAACTGGATCCCGATCCTAAATTAATAATATTGGGCATATCTGAACAATACCTAAAACTGACAAATAAACCAAAGAAATTTCCTGGATTATTGTATAATAACTGGGAAAAAACTAATATTAAAATTTTGGAAAAACCCTGCATCCCCTACAATTAAAATGTGGATTATGGAGATGTCGGAGACCTTAAATCTGGAAAAAATTAGATTTGTCTTTAATTGACAAACCCTGAAATTATTTATTAGAATATGGTCGCCGTTCATAGATCATTTGAAGGGGTAGAATGGACCAGCGCTGAGGTGTGACGGAAGCTTGAACCCGGGACTAGACGAATAGTTTTGTTTTCTTACCTACGGACCTATCTCCTAAGTTGTATTATGGATAGTTTATTTTATGTTTTCAAGTGCCTTTTTTTCTTTCTCTTTATTTTTTCTATCTATTTAAAAAAAAAATAATAATTAGAGTCAATGTTAATATGTAACCGATAAATGTAGACTCCTGCTACATTGTTAGTGGAGTCCTTGGAATCCTGAATATTTAATATGTAACCGTTTAACAAAGTTTGTAATGGTTTGGACTAGGATATGTACATGCCTCTAATAAAAGTTAACTACAAGAAAAGGGGAAAAAAAAACAATTGGGGAGCAAGTAGCCACCTGACAAACAAAATTCATTTTGTAAACACAAACATTTTTTTAAAAAGGCGAGGCAAACAATCGGGCAGCAAGCAGCCACCTGACAACCAAAATTCATTTTGTGAACACAATTTTTTTAAAAAAGGCGTGTCAAACAATTGGGCCACAGCCACCTGACAACCAAAATCCATTTTGGAAACACAAACTCTTTAAAAAGGTGAGGCAAACAATTGGGCAGCAAGCAGTCACCTGACAACCAAAATCCATATTGTGTTAACACAACTTGGCCTACGCGATCTCATGGTTGTCAAACGTTTTTACTCCCATTCACATACTGACATTTCTGCCCAAGGCCTCCTCCACTGGGAGTGAGGCCACACGCAAATTGGAGGAACAGCACCTCATTTTTCACTTGGGCAGTTTGCAACCCAGCCGTATTAATATTGATTTCTCTAATTTCAATTAACCCTTTCATCCCCTCCCCCTCATTCTCCCCCTACCCACCGTAGGTGTCCCGCTAGTTTTACTATTCATGTCCATAATTATCATCTCTTCCACAGTCAACAATGGACCATTGTGGGCTTCCATTTTCCATTGACATCTGGACTTTGCCCACAAACGCACTGACTCCAACAGCTACCTCCAGCCCAGCCTCCTGTGAGAATGTCATCCCCTTCTTTCAGTTCCTCCGTCGGCGCCACATCGGTGCTCAAGACGAGGTGTGTAGGAAGGAAATGCAAACGTTGGTTTAATCCGGGGATAGACACAAAAAGCTGGGGAAATTCAGTGCGACTGGCAGCATATATGGAGAGAAGGAATGGGTGAGGTTTCGGGGCGAGACCTTTCTTCATACCGGTTCGAGAGGTCATCTACTCCAAGACATCGGAGGTGTCCTCTTTCTTCAGGGAACAGGGCTTCAACTCCACCTCACTTGTATCTCCACCACTATCGGCACATCAGATCTCACCTCCCTCCCCACCAGAGAGAATAAGCGTAGAGATCCCTGGTCTTCATCTTTAACCCCATCATTCCATCCCCAGGCACCTTCCCCTACAACCCACCAGGGGAGGCGCCACTCTGTCCCTACACCTCGACCCTCACCACCATTCAGGAACACAAACAGCCCTTTCATGGGAGGCAGAGATTCACTTGCATCTCCTCTATCCTCGTCTATTGTACTCGGTTCTCTCGATGTGGCCTCCTTTACATCTGAACGCCTCCACTTCCTCTGGAGACCGAGGATGTTTGGCTTGTATAAAACTTACAAGAATCACGTGTACTGAACCTCTCGCAACTTTGTCGACGCCAGAAACGTGGCGCCTCTCTCTGTACTGCCTGGGTGAGGTCTGTCACCGTCCCTTGATACATGTGACAATAGAGTATAATTGAATCATTGTTGAATTCAAGTTTGCACATGAGACTGTTAAATAGAATAACAGGGTTTGCTATAGAACGAATGTTATTGTGCAGCCTAATATAATGAACAATTCACGATAGTTAACACTGATGTATTTAGTTTAAGGGAATTAAATTTATCCGAAGCTGATTTCAAATGACATCGGCTTTCTGGTCAGGGCTGTGATTGACGGGGCTGAGCTCCGCCTCCCCTCAGCCGGGCCCCGCCCATTTCATAGTTTGTTCTACAACTCCGGGCTCCCCCAGGTCCTAAAGCCCGTCGACACGTTGTCGTCCAGCCTCATTTACGTCCTCTGGCAGCTTGTTCCATTTCCCCACGACCTTCTGTGTGAAAATATTGTTCCTCAGGTTCCGATTAAATCTTGCACCTCTCACCACAAACCTGTGTCCTCTAGTTCTCGACTCCACTACTCCGGGTAAAAGACTGTGCATTCGCCCTATCCATTCACCTCTTGATCCCATACACTTCAGCCTCCTGCGCTCCCATTAATAAATCCTTCCCTGCCCAACCTCTCCCTTTCGCTCTGGCCCTCAAATCCTGGCACCATCTTCGTGAATCTACTCTGCTGTTTTCCCCATCTTTTTACCCTGCCTTATATTGTCCCAAGCGCTACTCTCCGCTTCCGTCTATATTCAGGACAGTTTAATGTGTAACTGACCCCTCCCTGTGGTAGAGAGCATAGAAAACATAGAAAACATAGAAATGAGGTGCAGGAGTAGGCCATTCAGCCCTTCGAGCCTGCACCGCCATTCAATATGAATCATAGGTCTGATCATCCAACTCAGTATCCCGTACCTGCCTTTGTCTCCATAACCCTCTGATCCCCTTAGCCACAAGGGCCACATCCAACTAAAATTCACTCTTAATATATAGCCAATGAACTGGCCTCAACTACCCTCTGTGCAGAGAGTTCCAGAGACTCACCACTCTCTGTGTGGAAAAAAGTCTTTCTCATCTCGTCTTAAAGGATTTCCCCCTTATCCTTAAGCTGTGACCCCTTGTCCTGGACTTCCCCAACATCGGAACAATCTTCCTGCATCTAGCCTGTCCAACCCCTTAAGAATTTTGTAAGTTTCTATAAGATCCCCTCTCAATCTCCTAAATTCCAGAGAGTATAAACCGAGTCTATCCTCAGTCTTCTTCATAAGACAGTCCTGACATCCCAGGAATCATCTGGTGAACCTTCTCTGCACTCCCTCTATGGCAATAAGTCCTTCCTCAGATTTGGAGACCAAAACTGTAACGCAATTCCTCCCCAGGTGTGGTCTCACCAAGACCCTGTACAACTGAAGTAGAACCTCCCTGCTCCTGTTACTCAAATCCTTTTGCTATGAAAGCTAACATACCATTCGCTTTTTTCACTGCCTCTGCACCTGCATGCCTACTTTCACTGACTGGTGTACCATGACACCCAGGTCTCGCTGCATCTCCCCTTTTCCCTAATCGGCCACCATTTTAAATAATAGTCTGCTTTCCTGTTTTTGCCCACCAAAGTGGATAACCTCACATTTATCCACATTATACTGCATCTGCCCCAAACATTAGCCCACTCACCCAGCCTATCCAAGTCACCTCACGCAGTCTCCTAGCATCCTCCTCACAGCTAACACTGCCCCCACAGCTTAGAGTCATCCGCAAACTTGGAGATATTGCCTTCAATTCCCTCATCCAGATCATTAATATATATTGTAAATAGCTGGGTCCCAGCACTGAGCCCTGCGGTACCCCACATAGCACTGGCCGTGCCATTGTGAAAAGGACCCGTTTACTCCTACTCTTTGCTTCCTGTTTGCCAGCCAGTTCTCTATCCACATCAATTACTGAACCCCTAATACCGTAAAAGCTTTAAGTTTGTATACTAATCTCTTATGTGGGAATACCTTGTCGAAAGCCTTCTGGAAGTCCCATATATACCATCATCCCACTGGTTCTCGCCCTTTATCCACGCTACTAGTTACATCCTCGAAAAAATTCCACAAGATTTCGTCAGATACATGATTTACCTTTCGTAAAATCCATGCTGACTTTGTCCAATGATTTCACCACTTTCCAAATGTGATGCTGCTATCCAATCCCTTTTAAAAACTGACTCTAGCAGATTTCCCCCCCATACCGATGTTTAGACTAACTGGTCTTGTAATTCCCCGTTTTCCTCTCTCCCTCCCTGAGAGCGGAGAACCCTCCATACTTTCCGCGGGTGGATTTGTCTCCTAACCTTTAAAAATGGTCGGTAGACGATGGTGAGCCCTCTGGTCCTGTGACCGCGCTCCTCTATCCCGCAGAGAGTTGAAGCGCAGACATTGATGGTGAAATTCACCTCAGCGCCTTCAGTGCACCTGCACAATCTTTGGCCTCCTGAGGAGAAGAGTGTTTTGAAGATCAGGACACAATCCTAGATCATTGTTCTCACACACTTTCTGAATGAAAGAATGTAAAATAAGTTTATTGGGCCAAGTATTCTACATAACAAGGAATTTGCCTTGGCACTGCCGCCGCCCAGAAGTGACAACAATGATGAGTAGACATACAGTGACAAGTTCCGAATGACACATAGAAACACTAAACATTAATAATAAAACAATAATTGATCACAAATGTTCAAGCTAACAAAATACCAGAGCAAAAGGAGGCTACAGGCTTTTGGTTATTGAATAGAGCAACTACTCGTGGATAAAAGCTGTTTTAAATGTCTGGCTTATGTATGCGGCTAGCATTGACATTCCGGAGTCCCGCCTTCCAGAGGGAAGTGATTCAAAGAATTTGCGGCCAGGTGTGAGAGGGGTCAGAGATGATCTTGCCCCGCGCTCGCTTTCCCTGGCCTTTGCCGAGTGTACAGTTCATCAATGGAGGGAAGGTTGTTGCAGCCAATAACCCTTCTCTGCTGATCGGACGATTCGCTGCAGCCTCCAGCTGCCGTGCTTGGTGGCTAAGCCAAACCAGACCATGATGGAGAAGGTGAGGACAGAATCTACGTACGATGGCCATGATAGAATTGAACCATCATTGCCTGTGGCAGATTGTGCTTCCTCAGCTGCAGTAGGAAGTACATTCTCTGTTGTGCCTTTTTGACTGTGTACCCCCCAAAAGGTCTTTAGAGATGATGCTTCACAGGAACTTAAAAGACTCCACAGATGTGACTGTGGTGTTGTTAATGGTGAGTGGGGTGAGGGGAGGGGGAACTCTCCTAAAGTCTACAATCACTTCCACTGTCTTAAGAGCATTGAGCTCCAGGTTGTTGCGACGGCACCAGGACGCCTGCTGTGACACTTCCTGTCTGTAGGCAGATTCCACCCCATCCTGGATCAGTCCAATCAGGGTTGTATCATCTGTAAACTTGAGAAGCTACAGTAGAGGAGTTCCGTGAAGAGCAGTCCCCTTGGTGGAGAGGAGAGGGGAGAGTAACGCAGCCATTGCGGTGCTCCTGTGCCAAGGGTTTTTACTGCGGGTCCGAGATGTGCTTTATTCCCAGCCACATGTCGCTTTCCTGTCTATCAGAAGCTGGTTGCTCCACCGACAGAGGGATCAGGCACAGAACAACTCGGAAAGTTTGGAGTGTAGTAGCTCTGACACAATGGATGTTGAATGCAGAGCTAAAATCAACGAACAAAATCCTCGCATAGGTCCCCTGCGGTCTAGGTGGCTGGAGGATGAAGTGCAGGCCCAGGTTGACTGCATCATCCACACATAGATCTATTGACCGCGATATGCAAACTGCGAGGGTCTAGTCAGGGGGTTGTTGTGAAATTTTTTCAGCTTGGCCCAGCACAAGCCTTTCAAGGGACTACAGAGGTCAGTGCGACAGGCCTGAAGTCATTAATACCAGTAATTCGCTATGCCTTTTTGGGATACAGGGACAATGTTAATTAATACTATTGAGGCAGGCAGGGACAGTACAGGTTGGCAGGACTCTGGTTACAAATGTTGTGTAGACCGTACCAGTTGTTCGGCACATACTTTGAGAGTATAGAAATAGGTGGAAACATTGACTAGTCCTGGAGATTTATGGCTTTTGCTGTCTTCTGGAATAACCCTCGTCCACCTCACCCCATTTTTATTGTTGTTGATGAAGGAGAATTGATGTTGTTCAGCATGCAGGGTTGTGGTTAATTGGGTGTGAAGTGGTGATTGGAGAGGGGTGGGTGGGAAGGGTCCAGTCTTTTCAGACTGGAGTCCCCCCTTGCTTTAAGAAAGTGGGTGTGAAGTGTTGAATGGGAGGATGGGGTGCAGAAGGGCCCCCAGTCTTTTGCCGACTGGGTCAGGCTGTGAGTGGATGGGAAGTGTTTGTTAGGGTGGGAAATGTCCAAGGTCTTTCCAGACAGGAGTCTTTGCATTAAGTGGGTGTGAAGTGGGAAGGGGAAGGAGAGGATGCCAGAAAGGTCCTTTCTTTGCAGAATGGGTCCTGGCAGGTTGAATTTGTTGGGGAGGGGCACCCAGGGTTCCACGTTTTCTGCTAGTCAAACCTGCAGTAGAACCCTCATTCAGGTCATTGGGTCAGCATGATGATTGTCCAAAGAGCAGGGATTTTCCTCATGTAAGCTGGTGAATATCTTGCAAACACTCCAAAACTGAAGATCCAGATTCTTCAGTCCTTTTCATCTCTGGCCTTTGTACAACCTTCTCCTATTAACATCCCCCTCTCTCCCCCTCAACTGTGTCAACCTATTACCAGCCAGGCTTTGTCCTGCCCCTTTCCCTTCCATCGTTCTACCATTTCCAACCCACCGCCCCTACAATCGTCTGAAGAAGGTCCAGACCCGAAACCAATCACCTGTTCCATGTTTCGCCCGAGGTGCTACTTTGAACCCCTGAGTTAAATCCTCCAGCACTTTGTGCCTTTTTTGTTTTGAAAGCACCATCTCCGTTTCCATGTTTCTGCATCTTCACACTGACACTTGCCGCCCGAATTACATACATGTCCCAGAGATGGCAGCGTGCGTCAGTGTCAACAGATCAGCGAATGTAATGCCGTTTTTGAACCAGAAGTGCCGGAATTTAACATGGCTTCGAAAAGACAGGTTCGAGAGTTAAAACCGAGGAGGTAGTTTTGGTCCCAAACTGCTGGATTTCTTCCTGATCCGGTGTCACTGAGTTGTGGGCACACTTTCTTCCGCTCCTGCATCACACAGAGTTTGGACAGGGAAGGAGAAAACTCCCTGCCCGGAATGTAAGAGGAAGTTATTACTTACCGCACCCCTCAGGGTTAGTCCGGCCTTGGCGAGACTGTCGAAAAGCTCGAACACTGAGCCTGAATCGGACAAGAAGGAAAATAAACTTCAAGTGCGAGGAACATCAGGAATAGAAACTGAAGCTTTTTTGGCGAAACGACAGACTTGATCACTGCGTGATTTTCGAGATGCGCGGGAACACAGATTATCACCGCTTTCATGCCGGTTAGAAGAAGCTGTTGAAAAATATACAAGGTAAATGCAAACCGATTTTAATCACATCATTTTAATTCCACTTATTTTTCAACAATTTAAATTCTTAAATTTTTCACACACAATCCATGATCAGGTAAATCGTTTTCCTTTTGAATCTCCTCACAAAAAAGGAATGCATAGATCCAGCAAATGGAGCAGCCAAACAAAAAACAAGAAATTTCTGGAGTTCCTGGTGAGGCTTTTCAGTTTAGATTTCCCCTGATTTTGTTGTAGATTTGATCCATGTATTGCATGTAATAATAGGCATGCATTGACACAGGTAGTGCTGCTGTCGCCTAGTACCGGTTAGCCATTTCAGACAAATTCTGAATAGCCAAGGCAAATAGATAACGCCATCAGGGCAAATGTCACGGTCAAGGTCGGAGGTAAACACAATCAGTGACATTATATGTGGAATCTTCGCCTTTCAGTTTCAACCAGGAACGTCACACAACCATCATCCAAGATCCACATCCCAGTTTTGCTGAACTGCACCAGATTCTCACTGAGAAAGAGCAGCACGCACTGGCAGATATCCGAGAGGAAGAGAAGAATAGATTCTAAAAACAATGGAGAAAAATCTGGGAAAGATTTCAAGAGAATTTAAGTTCCATGCAGGAGGAACTCTTAAAAGTTGCAAACAACAAATGGATCAAAAAGACATTGTGGTGTTTCTGAAGTGAGGGGTTACACTGCAGTTTGGTGAAGTGCAAGTGCAGTCAGACAAAGGTCAAGTCCAAGATATTTTATTGTAATGTGGCCCAAGGATAAGACATGAAATTCTGCACTGCCTGGCAAAACACAAAAGGATATCTGTAGTAATAAATACAGACATGATCATGTGTCCATTACCATATAATATATTATATATATATATAATACATATATATATTATGTATCAAGAGCATAATATATATAAACATCATATTCATATACAAGGGATTTATCAGTATAGGAGTAAAGAGGTTCTTCTCGCAGTTGTTATGGGGCTCTGGTGAGATCACATCTGGGGTAAAATTGTGTTACAGTTTTGGTGTTCTCCCTAATTTGAGGAAGGACATCCTTGTGATTGAAGCAGTGCAGCATAGGTTCTCATGATTGATCCCTGGGGTGGCGGGACTGTCATATGAGGAAAGTTTGAAAAAAGAATTTTGCTTGTATCAAAATGTCGACTTTTGAAGCTGGCATTGTACTCACTGGAGTTTAGAAAGGATGAGGGTGGTCCTATAAAAAACATAAAAAATGTACAATGTATAAAAGGACTGGACAAGACTAATAAAGGAAAAATTGTTCACCAATGTTGGGCGAGTCCAGAAACCAGGGGCCACAGTCTTAGAATAAAGGTAGAGGTCATTTTAAGACTGAGAATGAGAAAAACTGTTTATTTCATTCCTAGAGAGTTGTGAATTTATGGAATTTCCTGCCACAGAGGGCAGTGGAGGCCAAGTCACTGCATGGATTTAAGAGGGAGTTAGATAGAGCTCTAGGGGCTAATGGAGTCAAGGGATATGGGGAGAAGGCAGACACGGGTTATTGATAGGGGACGATCAGCCATGATCACAATGAATGGCGGTGCTGGCTCGAAGGGTCCCGAATGGCCTCCTCCTGCAACTATTTTGTATCTATCAGTAAACAGATCAAGTGCAATAGGTTGTTATAGTTCTTAGTTTGTTTGCCATTAATTCAGAACTGAGTAAATGCTCCGTCTGTTCCAGAGCTTGTGCTGCTGTTGTTCCCAAACTAGATGGCCTCCCGCATAATCTGTGGGATCTCTACATTGCCTGCAAAACTCCTTGGGAGGAGATGACTTACTGTGATCCTCTCACTGAGTTGTGGTGGCTGTTTGATATTTCCTCTAAAAAGAGTGGAAAAATCACCACGGAAATAAAAGATCACGTGGAAAGTTTGTCGTGTGTTCCTCTTTAGTGGGAAAGAATTTTGTGGCGTTAAACCGATCCGTTGAAGGCAGCTTAATGATCGTGCTCATCGGATACACTTAATCAACCCCTGTGATTTATCCACCATATAACATGCCTTAGGGTTCACAGCTAGCAACTTAAGGGTACCTATTCTGTCTCACAATCCTCTTTTGCTCTTAAAGGGACCTATTCGCCACTTAGTTATTATTTTGCTCTTTAACACACTTGTAGAATCTCTACGGCATATCCAATTTCATTGTCTCTGTGATGACGACAATAAATGTTGGCAATGGAACATTTCTGGGGCTTGTTGTAATTTGGCGTGAAACTCCTGCTTGATCGGGTACGTGATGATTGTACCCGTCTCAGTCTACTCAGATTTGTGTTTTATTTCCTGCAGGAGGAAGCTGGTAGGAAGATGGAGGTAGGACATGCTCTTGACTGAAACACTGGCAATGTTTGTGTAGTAGAACAGCTCAAAAAAAATGGTTGTTGACGCTCGATTTTATAACCAGCTGCTAAATATTTTTGCAGGGTTAGTGATGAATGATAAAGCACTCTCAGTGTACAGACGCTGTCTTGCCGATTGAAAAATTAGATCACCACTTTTTGATGAACACGCTGTGGAGAGAAACATCTGCCATTAAGCGAGGTAAAACCTGTCCAGTTTCCTCTCTTCTTGTTTATTACGCCTTTTAGTAACACAGATGCAAACATTGTCGATAGAAATTGTATTTGCCTCCACCACCTCCTATGGCAGCTATCCCTCGACCACCCAGTGCCTGAAAACATTGCAGTTCAAGAACATTTTAGACTTACCCTTCACAACTTAAACCGATGCCCTCGAACTTTAGAAAACTGCATCTTCCATTCCTCAGCCCGTTGGCCCAGTTCATGAAGATCACTTTAATCTTAGACAACCTTCTTCACTCTCCACGATGTCACATTAATTTCAGTATCATCCACAAACCTGCTAACCATGCCACCCACATACACATCATTCATCTAATCATTTATATAAATAGGGACCAACAGTGGAGTCAGCATTGAGCATTGTGGTACATCACTTGCGACAGGCCTCCAGTCTGAAAAACAACTCTCTACCTCCGCCCTCTGTCTCCCACTTTCAGGCCACATTTTGACCCATTGGCTAACTACCCTAGATTCCATATGATCCAACCTTCCAGATCAGTCTACCATAGAAGCTGCTGCTGTCAAATTGCTAATCATACCACCAACATTCATATCCAAGCCATAAAAATATAACATAAACAGCAGTGAACATCTGAAATGTTCTGCCCTAGGAGGTAGTAATAGGGCAGATTGTTGGCAATAGGCAAAGTGGACACAGATGGATATTTGAAGGATGGAGAAATTGGCAGTTATGGAGAACTCACATAGAACAGGAATTGATGCCACCTTAGATCAGTCATGATCACATTGAATGGCGGAGTTGGCATGAGGAGTGGAGCCCACTCCTCCTGCTATTTTTTTGTGTTCTTTAGTTTTTTTCATACCTACAGAATGATAAATTTTACACAGCGGGAATGTGGCAAAGATTGACAATACTTGTCTGTGGAACAATGATTTTGCTCTGCGGTGTGAGATTGAGTAGACTAGGCCTGTGTACTCGAGAGCTCGGGTGTACAGGAGGAAATTTCAGTGAAACACAAAGTTCTCACAGGGCTCAGTGAGCTGGATGCAGGTAGGATGTTTCCCCTGTCTGAGGGGTCTGGAGAACGGGCACCCTCTCAGAATGTGGGCTGCACCATGTAGGACAGAGATAAGGAGACATTACTGCACGCAGAGACTGGGAACCTTTGGAATTCACTGCACCGGTGGCTGTGGTGACTCAGTCATTCTGTGCTCTTGGAGCTGAGAGCCATGGTTGTACATTACAGAGTACGGCCCTTCGGCCCATCACGTCCATGATCATCTTTTTCCCAGCTATGATAATCGATTTGCCCACATTACATCGCTATTCTCCCTACACCTCACCTATTTAAGAGTGGACCTCACTATTCTGATTTATATCTCACTCCGACACCTCCTCTGTAGCATGTTCCAATATCTACCCACCACCGATCTCATCTGCTGCACTCCAACTGGCTGTCAACAGACCCTCCAAGCAGAAAACTGTTCAAAGATCCTTCTACCCTACCTTTCTATCTCCAACCCCACCAAGCCATTTTTGGGATCCAAATTCCCAGCTCTTCTTGGATCCCATCTACTGCCTTCACTTTCTGGACCTGTCCTTACATGCGCAACATTGACATGTCCCTCAGTGAAGTTCATATATTGGTTTCACAATGAGATCAGTGTTTCTTGGTTGTACACACCTCAAATCCACCCGTGAATCCCCTCTCTTTCAGCGACCCTACAACTACAAGTCTCCAACTCAGTCTGTCTAACACCCAATCATTCAACCTCTGCTTCCTTCCATGGTCCAAGCCACCCCTCCCTCTCCCTCAACCTCCACCCAAAGAAACAGGGGCGGGTCATCTGGCCCTCATGTCTCCTCTCTCTTCACTTGATCATGGGCAATCCACCCCACACCTCCACCTCCTCTTTAACAACCTCAAATTACCACTCAGCTCAATATCCTCTTGCTCCGATCTGCCTCCATATCTGAATAGCCCGCTTCATTTCTCCATCCCCACCACAATCTCACAATCCTCCTCACTCTCCGCACTCGTCCTCCCCGTCCACCCTCCCCACCTCACAAAATTCCCCTTTCCATCCCGAATAAAAACTCCTGGAGATGTGTGTTGTCCAATGTGGTTGAGATGAAACCCCAGGCAAGGTTTCAGTTGTCCGCCCGCCTGTGCCTGAGGCCGAGCGGCTTCTCCCCCGGTCCCGGGGCCGCGCTGCCCGAGTCTCCCCCCGACCCCCGGGGACTCTCTGATTCTCTGCTTCTCCCCCCAGTCTCCGTCACCCTGGATGTGGAAACAGCGAGTCCATGGCTCGAGGATCGGAAGAGGGTGAGATTTACCGGGACCTGGAAGAGACTCCCTGACACCGGGAAGAGGTTTACAGGCAGTCTGTGTGTGCTGGGATCGGAGGCGTTTACATCGGGGAGACATTACTGCGAGGTGGAGGTGGCGGGGAGTCGGGCCTGGAGTCTGGGAGTCGCCGGAGAGACGGGAGACGCGGGAGAGTCTGTGGAGAGGAGAGAGAGAGAGATCGGTCACACCGACCCCGGAGACTGGAGTCTGGAGCATCTGGCGGCGAAAGGATGACGAGATTGATGCAGTCACCTCCCCTCCATCCCCTCACCCCGCCCGTCCCATCCCCGGGAAGGTGGGAGTTTATCTCAGTTACGAGACCGGGACAGTTTCATTTTACGACGCGGACACCAAGTCCCATCTCCACACCTTCACTGGGAATAAATTCACGGAGAAACTTTATCCTTTCTTCGGGCCTTGGGATGAAAACCAGTGGCTGAGAATCTGTATCCGGTTCTCCGCTCAAGTGTGTAAAAGGGTCGGGGCCAGGACCGGCGTCAAGAGCGGGGTTCAGGGGCTGTGGGGCAGAAACCCGGTGGACAACAGGTCGGCGCTGAACGGCTCCCATTTAATCCCCAAATTCCGTGTCGTAAAAACCCCAGTGAGCGCGGAAATAAAACCAGGGGGAATGTAAATGTGGGAAGAGTGAAATAAACAGCAACTGAAATCAGAGCTGTCGATCCGTTCATTTCAACGCGTCACTTCTTGGTTCCGCAGGTCCCACCTATGTCAAGGGACACTAGTGGGGCAGGTGGGACTAGTGTAGATGGGGATATTGGTTGAGATGGGCAAGTTGGGCTGTAGGGTCTGATTCCACATCGTATGACTTAATTGGTGCATCAGGCTTGACTTGGTGAAAGGAATAATTGAATAATTGTATAGGCAGCATTGCCGGAGAACCACAATAGGTGACATTTTGTATTGAGTTTAAAGGGTCCCGACCCGAAACGTCACCTCTCCATGTTCTCCAGGGATGCTGTCTGATGAGTGTTTGACTGCAATGGGCCTGTGCTCGCTGGGGTTTAGAAGAATGTGGGGGGACCTCATCAAACCATTCTGAATAATGAGAGGCTTGTATAGAGTGGAGAGGATGTTTCCACCAGTGGAAAAGTCTGGGTCTACAGGTCAGAGCCTCAGAATTAAAGAACTTTCTTTTAGGAAGGAGATGAGGGGGAATTTCTTTAGTCAGAGGGTAGTGAGTCTGTGCATTTCTATGCCACAGAAGGCCGTGGAGGCCAAGACAGTGGATATTTTTAAGGCAGAAATAGAAAGACTTTTAATTAGTCCAGGTATCAGAGGTTATCGGGGGAAGGCAGGAGAATGGGGTTTGGAGGGAGAGATAGATCAGCCATGATTGGATGGCGGAGTAGGCGATGGGCCCTATGACTTAATTCTGCTTCTATCACTTATGACCCACTGAGTTACTCCAGCACTTTGTGTCCCTTTGAACATAATATTCTCGAGTGCAGCCTCAACAATGAGTTGGACAAAGTGAGTGCTGTAGTCTTTCAGATGGGACACTGAAACATGTGAAGCTCCCACTGTCAGTCCAAGCTTAGGTTGGGTTACCAAGTCATGGGTTCCCAGGAGATTTTTAAATTAATGAACACGTTTAAACACTGCTGTCTGTCTGTCCCTTTTGACTGAACAGAATGATTTAGAAATAAACACAGCTGTTTTGTTGAATGGCCCTGTGGATAACTTCCTGGAACTTCACTTCTGTAACTTATGTCACCCCCATGACCAAAGCTTCAAAGAGTTGCCAATCTTTTTTTGTTCCATCATCTGAAACTTTTAATTGAGAATATCAAATTGAGGATCAGGGTTTTCTCATGAAATCAATATTACCAAAAGACACAGTGCTGAAGTAACTTAGCAGGTCAGCAGCATTTCTGGGGAAAGAACATGAAAGAAGACATTTGCTGAAGAGAAACTCTCTGCATTCGTTGCAAAGATTCTGTGCAAAATTTCAAACGAGGCAATGAACTATATCAGTTAAAGAGTTTTCTCTTGGCGGTATCAGCCACCTGTATGTGCAGACCCAGGTTTGATCCCGACTACTGGTGCTGTCTGTATGGAGTTTGTACGTTCTCCCTGTGACTGCGTGGGTTTTCTCAGAGATCTTTGGTTTCCTCCCACACTCCAAAGACGTACAGGTTTGTAGGTTAATTGGCTTGGTTGGTATGAAATGTGTAAATTGTCCTAGTGTGGGGCCTGTTTGTGTAGGATAGTGTTATTAAATGTATGGGGATCGTGACACGGACTCCTCGGTGGGCACAGGCCCTGTTTCCGACGCTGTATCTCTCTAAACTAAACTTAAAACTAAATAAGTAAAAGATCAATTTTTCGAAATGAATCCGCCCAGAGTGGAGCTAAAAGTCCACTCCCTTAATTTAGATGATTTCAAATTGCATTTTCTCCTAGTATCCAAGAACAGGTTTAGATCATGTTCCTTCCTATTATTATCATATCCAAAAAATTCTGTTGATTATTTTTAATGCTCTCATCCTAGACATAAATGTACACCACCTAACTCCAACTTTCTAAAACTTAGGTTGTTGTCCACAGTCTATTTCCATTTTACTATGCTTTCGCCCTTCGCCATATCTTTTTTTTTTAATTCTTTTTTTTTAAAATATCTTTATTTATTAGATGGTACCATTAAAGTTACATCAGTGTGCATACCCATGTATATTTATTATAATCATTGTACCCCCTTAATTTTTTTAAGGCTTTAGAAAAAAAGAAAAAAGAAAGAAATATCAACAGGAGAAAAGTAGAAAGACTGAAAAAAAGTTGTGAAAAATGAAAAAAAAAGCGTGGCCAGAGGGAAAGGGAGGGAACCCTTGGTCGAAGAATTAGAGAAAGGAGATTAGAGATAGACCCTGGAGAGGAAGAACAAAAAGGGAAAGAAAGAGAAGGAAGAAAGAAAAGCCAGTTACTTTAATTTAAACATGAAAAAGGAAGAATCTACCAAGCTCGACAGTTTTTATTTTCTTCCCCCTTTTCCTTTTACAGACCCGACGCTGGTACTTTTTTGAGGTTACTCTTGCACCTTATCCTTGTAATTAGATTTATAAAATTGCAGAACCACATTTCTTATAGGAAACAGTCTGATTTTCCTGGCCGTCAGAGTTCATATCTTCAGATTGTAGTGTTTCAAACCAGTTGAAATTCACCATATTAATACTGTTGGTTATAGGAGTATTTATAGGAGTATTTTTCCAGAATTTTAATTAGTTGCCCACACTCTTTGACGCCGGGAGGGATGGGAGGAGATGAGGCCTGGGGGCGGGGCCCTTGTCACGTGCGGGAGGGCAGGACAATGGACGCGCCGTGAGTTTGAGTTACGTATCGGCTTTCACGTGTCAGGGGGAGGTGGTGTTTTTGGGTGGTTTGGGTTTTGTGGGTTGTTTTGGGTGTGTTGTGGTGTGTTGTTGGGTGTTGAGTGGGTGAATGGGTTGTGTTTGGGGGTTGATGTTGCTTTGGTGGGTGAATGGGGGGTTGTCTGGTGTCACGTGTCTGGGGGGCGGGTGGTGTGGGATGGGGGGTCTGTTGTGACGTGTCGGCGGGGCCGGTTGTGGAATGGGGGTTCTGGGTGTCAGTGTCGGGGGCGGGGAGGATGGGGGTTGGTTGTCCACTTGTCGGGGGGGCGGGGTGGATGAATGGAGGGTCTGGTGTCACGTGTGGGGGCGGAGTAGTGGAATGGACGAGAGGTCTGGTGTCACATGTCGGGGGGGGGCGGGGAGTTGGGGGGACGGGGAAGGAAGGGACACAGAGGAGGGGGATGGTGAGGGGGGGGGGGGGGGAGGGGGGGGGGAGGGGAGAGGAAGGGAAAGGATGACGGCGGGGGATGGGGAGGAAGAAGGGAAGGGGGGGGGAGGGAGCCTGGGGGTGTGGAGGGAGGGAGGGTTAGGGAAAAAAAGTAGCGAGGGGTGGGGGTGTTGGATTGGGTGGAAGAGAGGTGACTAAAGTAAGGAGGGGGGGGGGGGGAGAGAGAAGAAGAGGGCAGAGGTTTGTTTGGGGAAAGGGGAGACAAGATGGGGATACAACGATAAATAGACAATCGGTGCAGGAGGGGGGAGGGCATTCGGCCCTTCAAGCCAGACCGCCACCATCCCTTCAATGTGATATATCTGAATCATCCCACAATCGTTCCCCATTACTGCCTTCTCCCTAATCCCTTGGATTCCCGCCCAACCACTATGAGCTCCAATCTAACACTCTTTGAACGCATACCCGTTGGAATCGGCCCCCTCCCTCCACTGCCGTCTGAGGCAGAGAACCACACAACGGTCACGGTGGCTCTGGCGCAAGCGGTTTTTTTTGTATAGGAGTTATAGTTTAGAGTTTGCTGCCTCACAGCGGATGCCGCGCCAGAGACAGAGACCGGGGTTGGGGCTTCGATCCCGACTGAGGCACTGTTCGGTACGAAATTTGTACATTTCCCCATGACTGCGTGTGGGTTTTCTGACACCTTCTGGTTCCTTTCCACATCAAAGGGACTTGGACTCGATGGGCCGAAAGCCTCATTCTACTCCAATAACGTGCACGCATCTCTGAAGAGAAGGCACAGGTGGACGGTTTGGGGTCGAGACCCTTCATCAGATAGCATCTGCGGGGCGGGGAGGAGACAGTGGGAGGGGTTACTCAGCGTCTGGGATGGGGGGGGGGGGGGGTGAGGGGGCGGGGGGGGGGCCGAAATGGGCAGGAAATGGGGGAGAGGGGGAAGGTGGTGATGAGGAGAGGAGGGGCGCGGGGAATGAGGGGGGGGATTCCCAGGTGGTCAGTTGTGTTCTCTGCCATTTCTCCAGAAGCGTTTTAAGACGTCGGGGTGGCCGGTGGGGGGAGACCACATCAGCCGCCAGGGGGGGATTCTCCCACCACCATGCACACCCGGTCCCGCGCTATAGGCCAATAGGACACGCGCAACTCAAAGTCCACCTGCGACAGGAAAACTCAGGACCTGTGGGGTGGGGGAGAGGGGAGAGAGGGAGGGGGGGAGAGGGAGGGGGGGAGAGGGAGCGGGAGGGGAGAGGTGGGGTGGGGGGAAGGGAAGTAGGAGGGGTACAAAGAGAAGGGGGAGATACCCTAAATCAACATGGATTCGAGGTGCTTATCATCCCGTCTTTCTCTCCCGTCCCATCTCCCCCCGCGCCTCTCTCATCCGTCTCTCACTCCCCATTCCCTCCCATTCTTCAGCCCATTCCCCATCCATCCCCTCTCCCCATCCCCCTCTTGCCCATCCCCCCTCTTCCCAGTCCACCCCTCTTCTTCTCCCATTCCCCTCTCCCATCCCCCATCCCTATCCCATTCTAATAGTGTTGTTTCAGGCCGACGGGAGGACCTTTTCAGACTGTAAGAAGGAACTGAGATGTGGTTTTGTAAGAAGATGAAGGTCTGACAGAAGACCCCCCCCCCCCCCCCCCCCCCCCCCCCGAAACGTCACTCTCCACGTTCTCTGAGATTTGCGCCTGCCCCGCTGGTTATTTACGCCAGCACTCTGTGTTTCTCCAGAGATTGGGGAGGAACACAGGGACCGGCCCTTCAGCCCATCTCGTCCACGATTGCACTCTGCTGATTCCATTTGCTAGCCATAGTAGGAAATGCAGCTGCTGGTTTAACCAAAAAAAATACACAAGAGAGCTGGATAAACTCAAGGCAGGTAGGCAGATCTCTGTGAAACCATTGATAGGCACAGAGTGCTGGAGTAATCAGCGAGGGTCAGGCCGCATCTCTGCCCCCGGAGAACATGGATAGGAGACTTTTTCAGGTTCGTGACCCTTCATAAAGTTATTGAGCAAATTTAGGCATTGGACCATCAAAGTCTACTCCGCCATTCTATAATGGCGGACAGTGAACCCACACTATCCTTACCCACACGATGGGAAAGTTTACTCTTACACCAAGCCAATTACTCTACACACTGAACATCTTTGAAGGAGGAGGAAACACAGAAGTTCTGGAGAAAAACACAGGTCACGGGGGGGAGACGAGAACGTACAACTCTGCACAGACAGACAACTGTAGTTAATATCAACCGGGTCTCTGGCGCTGCTAGGAAGCAATACACATTAGGTGCAGGAGTAGGCCCTTCGGCCTCCGAGCCGCCACCGTCATTCAATGTGATCTGCTGATCATCACAATCAGTACCCGTTCATGCCTTCTCCCATATCCCCTGAACTCACTATTTTCAAGAGCCCAATCTAGCTCTCCTTGTGGGAACGCCATCCAGGAGAACTGCCTTCACCGCCCTCTGAGGCAGAGAATTCCACACACTCACAACTTCTGTGTGAAAAGGGGGTTTCCTCATCTTGGTTCTAAATGGTTACCATTAATTTTTTTAAACTGTGGCCTGGTTTGGACTCCCCCAGAACACCAGGAACATGTTTCCTGCCTCTTGCATGTCCAAACAAAAAACAAAAATAAAAAAAAAAAAAAACCTTAATAATCGTATATATGTTCAATAAGGATCCACCTTTATCCTTTAAACTCTAGAGTATTACACAAAAACCACCGCTCCATTCTCTCAGCATTATGGCAGTCCCGCCATTCGGGAATTCAAAACTTGTAGGAACCTACCCTGCACTCCCTCAATAGAAAGATGCTTCCTCAAATTTGGAGAACAAAATTGCACAACAATACTCCAGGTGTGGTCTCACTAGGGCCCTGTTACAACTGCGAAGGAATTATTTGTGCCTATACTCAACTTTGTTATAAGGCAAACTGCCATTCACTTTTCTTCATGCCTGTATACCTGCATGCTTATTTCATTGACTGATGAACAAGGACCCCCAGATCCAGCTTTTGAGTACTTCCCCATTTCCCAACTTGACACCATTCTTCCTCCCTGTTTTTTCCACCAAGTGGTACCTCATTTATCAACATAAACTGCATCTGCCAGGCATTTGCCACTCACCTAACCTGTCCAAGTCAACCCTGCATTCTCATAGCAGCTCCTCACAGTTCACACTGCCACCCAGCTTTGTGTCATCTGCAAACTTGCTAATGTTTGACTTTGAGATCCTTCATCTAAATCTTTAAGTATATATGTCAATAGCTGTGGCCCCAGCACGGCCTTGCAGTACCCCACTAGTCACTGCCTGCCATCTGAAAGGGACCGTTATCCCTACACTTTGTTTCCTGTTCTTCCAACCAATTTTCTGTCCAATGTCAGCCCTCTACCCCCCATAACCATGTGCCTCGAATTTTGCCACTAATCTCCTATGTGGGAACATTATCAAATGCTTTTTAAAGGCCCAGGTAACTCCATCCACGGGCTTCCCTTGGTCCATTTTCATAGTTACATCTCTCTCTCCCGCTTTTCTTAAAAAGTGGGATAACATTTGTACCTAATCCACAGGAACTGCTGCGCCACGTTGTTGCCCCTGAGTAGCGGAGGGGGGACGGTTTGAGTGATGAGGAAGGACATGCCTCCTGCAGTCACGATCCTGTCCCTGCAGCACGGCCTGTGCGCTGAGGTGGTGGTGTCGCTCCAGAGACAACGAGCCTGAGAGCGCCCACGTCCCCTGAAGCACGGCCGTGAACAGCCGGTGGTGTTGTCGCTCCGCAGACAGAGCCTGAGAGAGCCTATGTCCCCTTGCAAGCACCGGCCGTGAACAGCAGGTGGTGGTGTCGACTCTAGATGTCCAGGGGATGATGCAAGGAATTTTTGTTTGTGGATTATGGCTTGCATTCAACCCTTGTGCCCAGAGATATACACTCCAAACTCTCCAGTTGACTGTGCCAGAACCCTCTCCTAGCCCCGGTTGTTGCGTCCTCGGTGCCTTCGCAACAACCTGGAGTTCAATGCTCTCAGGACAGTGAATTGATAGTTGGACTTCAGGGGAGTTCCCCCACCCTCACCCCACTCAACCATCAACAAACCACAGTCACATCTGTGGAGTATTTTAAGTTCTTGGAAACCTCATCACCAGTGACCTTAAATGGGGGGCCATCATTGACTCCACAGTCAAACAGGCCCAACAGAGGATGTACTTCTATGGCAGCTGAGGGAAGCATCAATCTGCCACCAGGCAATGATGTCCAATTTACATGGCCATCGTGAGTATGTCCTCACCGTCTCCATCATTGCCTGGTTTGATTCAGCACCAAGATGACACCGGAGGCCTGCAGCGGGGGAATCGTCCAATCAGCGAGAAGGTGTTGGGCTGCAAACCTTCCTCCCATGAACCAACTGTACACCTGAAGGGCAGGAAGTGAGCGGGTAAGATCATCTCTGCCCTCTCACCATGCCAAAAACTCTTTGAATCACTTCCTTTGGAAGGAACTGGATGTCAAAGCCGCCACAGCCAGACATAAGAACAGTTTTTTTCCACAAAGCAGTTTCTCAAACAACCACAAATCTCCTTTTGCTTCTGGTATTTTATTTAATTTTTCACCAGTTTTAAAAGGACAAAGTTTTATTTTTAATTGTCTACTGTATATTGTGTTGTTACTTGCGAGCCAAAGCTCCAAAAGCAAATCCTCGCATTGTGTACATTATTTGGGGCTAATAATATTTCTTCAATTCAATTCAAAATTGTTGGATAGTAACTCAGCAGAATCAAGTTACAGGTATTCACAAATGCTGGAGTAACTCAGCGGGTCAGGCAGGATCTCGGAGGAGAAGGAAGAGGTGACATTTCAGGTTCTTCTTCAACCTTCAACTTTAGATAAAGCATTTTATACAAAGGAAAGAGCTGGAAATGAAAATCTTCGGAGATATGTATGAATTGGGAAATCCTATTATCATTTAACAAAATACAACTAATATACAATGTGGAAACAATCAGTATTTTAAATATCCAAATCTTGTGACTATCTGAAAACATATGCACAGATTATCACAATTATGCCTCCAGACTTACTGGAAGAGGTAATGAATACAAAGGCAGACTCAGCAAACCTAATATCATATATATAATATATAATAGTATTCTTAAATTCAGAATACCAACAACAGATCGTATCAGGAGAGACTCGGGAAAAATAATTAAGTAAAACATTCCCAAAGAAGGTGGGAAGAAAGTGAATATTTATTAATATGCATAAATTGTTCAATTAATGTAAGACACCTTATACAATTTAAAATCTTACACAGTTATACTATTCAAAAACTAAAAATAAGTAAACTTTTACTCAACGTCACACCTATATTGATAAAATGTCAATGTCAGAAGCTAATATAGCACACTCATTTGTCTTCTTTTTGTACAAAAATTCAAAACATTTTGGAACTGAACTTTTTTGAAAAATTTTCCATCAAAAATATTTTAAAATAAAACTGACTCAAAAGCAGACTGATTATCTTCGGGATATCGGACGATAGCTCGAATTAAATGTGATTTTTAAAGACTCTATTTGAATATGGCTCAATAACTGGAAAAATAAAAAAGCTCCATCTTAAAATTCTTGGGAAAAAAATTCCCTATACCAACAGTTATATGTGGTTGCAACTATGTTCGAACACTACACTTGGAAGATATGAGACCTGACTAGCAGGAAAATCAGACTGTTTCTATAAAAAACGTGGTCTAAATTTATCAAATCTACTACAAGGATAAGGTTTGCAAAGAGTACCTCAAAAAGTACCGGTGTTGGGTCTTGGTAAAGGGGGAGGAAGGAAAAACTGTTCGAGTTGATAGATTCATTTGCGAGATTTTATAATAAGTACTGGGCTTTCTCTTTCTTTCTCTTCTTTCCTTATTTTCTTTTTTTTTCCTTCTCCAGGGTCTATCTCTTAATCTCGGTCTCTAATCTTCAAGGTTCCTTTCCTCTGTCAACTTTGAACTTTCACCTCTCTTTTTCACTTTTCTTACTTTCTTTGTGGTCTTTCCTCTCTCGTTTCTTCTTTTCTTAAAGCATAACAAAATTAAGGGGTACAATGCCTGTAATACTATATAAGGGCGATGTACACTGATGTAACTTATGGTACTTAATAAATAAAGATATTAAAACAATTTAAAAAAAAAAATTCGTCAATTCAATTCAAACTTGTTGGAGTAAACTCAGCAGGGTCAAGTTACAGATAGACACCAAACTGTGGCGTAACTCAGGGGAACAGGAGCATCTCTGAAGGGAAGGAATAGGTACATTTAGGTAGAGACTCTTCTTCAGATTGTAGGAAGAATGTTTTCAAAATGCTCATTTGTAAGAAGATGAATAGGTCCTGATCCGACACGTCACTTAGCCATGTTCTTCAGAGATGCTGCCTGACCATGAGTTACTCCAGCACTCTGTGAAAGTCACCTCTCCATGTTCTTCAGAGATGCTGTCTGAACCACAGAGTATACTCCAGCACTCTGTGAAACGTCACTTATCCATGTTCTTCGAGAGGCTGCCTGACCCACAGGAGTAACTCCAGCACTCTGTGAAACGTCACCTATCCATGTTTTCAGGATGTGGCCTGAACCACAGAGTTACTCCTGCACTCTGTGAAACGTCACCTGGTCCCTGTTCTTCAGAGTGGCTGCTCTTGACCCATTGAGTTACTCCAGCAACTGTGTAACGTTCACCTAATCCATGGCCTCCACAGAGATGCTGCCTGACCCGCTGAGTTACTCCAGCACACAGTGAAACATTACCTATCATGTTCATCAGAGAAGCTGTGACCCGCTGAGGAGCTACTCCAGCATAGTCCTACATCTGGTAACAGGCCATTCAGTCCAAACTTGGCCCAACCGAAACAACATGTCGCAGCTGCCGTTGTCCCACTACCCCTCGTTTGGCCCATCTATCTAATATTATCACTAAACTCACCATCTTGACCCACTTCCGGTCTGGTTGGCTTAATTTTGCAACAAACATGTCCCCAATATACTAGGAATTTTTTTCTGCCACCTTACTAACACATGCTCCTCTGCTCCAAGCGCACAGATTTTGTTTCGATCGATGGAATTTACAAACTTTATGAAGGATTAAACAAAATTGAGAAAGAAAGACAATGAGCAGATTGGGTCTTCTTGGCCTGTCAGTCACCATGAAGGTACGGCTCTTCCAGGGGCAAGGCGAATAAACGCCCCGGAGGCGGGCCATGCGTCAATCAGCATGGAAGCCATGGTGAATGTTGGAGTCAGAACCATGAGTCCACAAGCCGGTTAATGGTGAATTGTGAGTCCACATGCCGTTCTGAGTTCTGAACCCGCGTTGATCCGGACGTTCGAAACCTGAGTCCAGAGTCCACAAGTCGCGACGATGTGAGCGACTTTGAAGTTCACATGCCGTTGACGTGACTGAACTTTGAGTCCTCAAGCCGTTGATGAGAGTGAATGTGAGTCCCCAGGCCGTGAGTGACTGAACTGTGAGTCCACATGTCCGTGAAATAGGTGAATGTGTGTCCACAAGCAGTGAGTGAGTGAACTGTGAGTCCCAAGCTGTGGTGACTGAACTGTGAGTCCTCATGCCGTGGCTGAGTGACACTGAGTCCATTGCCATGAGTGACTGAACTGTGAGTCCAAAGCCGTGATGAACTGTAAAAGTCCACAAGCCATGGCTGAGTGAACTGTGAGGCCCCTAGCTGTTGGCTGAGTGAATGTGTACACAAGCCGTGGCTGAGTGCATTGGGGAGGGTCCACAGGCGTGGTGAACTGTGAGTCCTCCAAGCCGTGAGTGCACTGTGAGCCTCGAAGGCTCACCACCCCCACCCAAAACCCCCCGCCCGCACACCCCAGCCCCCTTCCCATCGCGCACCACCCCCCTGCCAGCGGAGGCAGGCCATGGCAGCGCTTCCCATGCCCCCGCCACAAGAGACGTGGGTGTGGGGGTGGGGAAAGGGGAGCGAGAGCCCCGTTGGGGGAGGGGTGGGTGCGGGGGAGGAAGGGGGGGTGTGGGGGATGGTGGGAGAAGATGAGGGCGGTGGGTGAGGGGTTGGGTGGTGTGGGTGAAGGGGATGGAGGTGTGGGGGAGAAAGGGTGAGGAGGGTTGGGGTGGGGGTGGGTGAAGCATGTGCAGAGGGTGAAGGTTGTCGGGGGTGGGGTGAAGGGTGTGTTTGTCTACCGTCTCGCATTCACGGGGTGAGCTCTTGTCCTCAGGAAGTGGATGATCTGCAGGAGGTGAAGCAAAGAATGAGCTGAGGTTGAGGGGGGGAGAGAGAAGTGGATGAGAGAGACGCAGAGAGAGGAGAGAGAGGGAGGGAGAGAGAGGACGGAGATAGAGGGAGAGGGGGAGAGAGAGGAGGGGCAGAGGAGGGGAGCGAGGACAGCGCGGCGCATGCTTTGGGGAGGTGGGGCCCCCGCGCGCATGCTCTCCCGCCAAGTCGGGCGGCCGTTGGGAACGCGCACGCGTGGGGGAGTGGAATGTTGGGCGCCATTTTGAAGACGGCGTTTGGACACGTCATGGCGTTGGTCCACTAATTACAGCTCATGTTCTGCTGTCAATTATCTGTCTTGCTTCAATTCCCCAATAACTAAGACAGGTAGGGACATATTATTGTTTTTCTGTATATTATCCTGTCCTCAATTGGTGTGTTTTTGTTGGGAGCGAGGAGAAGGGGGGGAGGGAGGAGAGGAGAGAGGGGAGGAGGAGAGGGGGGGGGGGGGGATGGAAGAAGGGGGAGGGGGAAAGGAGAATGGGTGGGAGGAGAAGGGATGGGAGGAAGAAGGGGGCGAGGAGAAGTGGACTAGGAGGAGAAGGGGGGGGGAAGAGGAGAGGGGGATAGGGGAAGGTGGGAGGAAAAAAAGGGGGGTTAGAGATGGGGGGCGAAGAAGCGGGGGAGAAGGGGGGGGAGGGGAAGAGGAGAAGGGGGAGGCGAAGGGGGAGGAGGAGAGGGAGGGGAAGGAGAAGGGGAGGGAGGAGATGGGGGGAGGAGAAGGTGGCAGGGAGAGAAGGGGGGTGGGAGGGAAGAAGAGAAGGGGGGAACAAGGAGGGAGGGGGAGGGGCAGAGGAGAAGGGAGAGGAGAAGGGGGAGGGGAGGGGAGAGGCGAAGGGGGAGAGGAGAAGGGGAGGAGAGGCGAAGGGGAGAAGGGGTAGCGGAGAGGAGAGGTGGGGAGGCGGAAGGGGGAGGAGAGAGGAGGGGGAGAGGAGAAGGGGAGGGGGGAGGAGAAGGGGGCCATGGAGAAAGAGGGGGTGGGAGGTGAGAAGAGAAGGGGGAGAAGGTGGGGGATGGGGCAGGGCAGAGGAGAAGGGAGAGCGAGGGGGGGAGGAGGAGGGGGGGGAGGGGAGAGGGAAGGGTGAGGGTGCGGGGGAGAGGAGGGGGAGAGGAGGTGGGAGGGGGAGATGAGAAGGAGGGCGGGGGAGAGGAGACGGGGAAGGGAGAAAGAGAGGGAGAGGGGGGGAGGGGGAGTGAGAGGAGAAGGGGGGAGGGGGCGGAAGTGATGGGGAGGAGAGGAGAAGGGGGGAGGACGGATGGGGGAGAGGAGATGAGGGGGGAAGTGGGGGATGGGGGGAGGAGGAGGGGGGGGCAGGGGGGAAGAGAGCAGATGGGAGGGGAAGGGAGAAGGGGGAGGGGGGAAGAAGGGTAGGGGGGGGGAGAGGAAGAAGGGGTTTGTTGGGGAGGCGGTGAAGGGGGGGAGGAGAAGAGGGGGAGAGGAGGAGAAGGGGGAGGGGGAGAAGAGAAGGGGGTGAAGGGCAGAGGAGAAGGGGGCGCGGGTTTAAAGAGGAAGGAGGGTGGGGAGAGAAGGGGGTGGAGGGAGGAGAGGGGGGCAGAAGACAGAGTAGGAGGAGGGCGGGAGAGGTGTGGGTAGAAAGAGGGGGTTACATCGGTCTCCGCCTGTCTGTATCTGTATCTTTGCCTATTATCACCACCACTCTGGATGTCACAAACGTATCTACAGATAGGGACATTTTTAATTCACAAGCCAAAATTCAACTGCAACGTGTGCGTCTTTGGAATGTGGGATGAAACTTGAGATCTGGGAGAAAACCCACACAGGTCAACGGGTGGGGAACGTGCAAGCTCCTTACAACAGCGCGTAGTTCAGGATCGAACCGGGTCTCCAGCGTGCTTTTTGCTTGGTAAGGCAGCAAACTCTACCAACTGCGCCATCGTGAATCCCGGGAGGTGGCGACGTTGTCACGGGGTCCCGCTCAATCAGTGGAAGGGGTTCCTGCGGCCGCAACAGCTGGTGATGCCCCGAGTTTATGCATCACAGGCAGAGAGGGGTCCGCGGTGGGGAGCAGCAGAATGAGGGCCAGTCTAGGTCTAGTCCGCCATTCAATCATGGTTAGTTAGACAACAAAATGCTGGATAAATCAGTGGGACAGGCGCATCTCTGGAGAGAAGGAATGGGTTGACGTTTCGGGTCGAGACCCTTTTTCAGTCTGGTTATGGATATGGGAAAAAGAGAGATATAGATGATGATTTTTTTTCTTAGGACTCAATCTATCTCTCCCTCTCATCCATTCTCCGGCCTCCCTAAAACCCTGACCCCCGTCCGAATGAGATCTGACAATCTCGGGCTACAATACCTAATGGACCATGGGGCCGTTGAAGGGGGGGGCGTTGGTGTGACCGCAACCCCGTTTTTTTCCACAGTGTAGAAAAAATCCCCCAAAAATACAAAAAAATGCCCCCCAAAAAAAAACATTGGGAAAAAAATTCGCGTATTTCCACTTTGTCGGAAAATGCGCCCTAAATTCTGGTTCCGGCGCTGGATGATTTGGGAGGAAAAATGCGACCATCCGCACCTGCGCAGTTGGAGGGAAAGGCAACGTAAAATGGACGCCGTCTCTCGACTCGTGTCGTTACTCAGGTCAGTAGTGCAATATTGCATTGGAAGGAGGGGGGTCTGTTTTTTATCCTCGGTTCTAACTACTATGAGGGGGTCTAATATGGGCCCGCGAGTAAGAGAGTTGCCCATTTTCGTGTGGGTGGGGGGGGGGGGGGGGGTGCGGGGTGCGGGTCTGCCGCCCGGTCATGCGTTCCATCGCGGTGTCGGAGCCTCACAGGCCTCTGGGAGGAAGAAGACCGTTTTCTCGTCGCGGGTGGGAGTGGCCTGAATCTGAACAGCGGCTGTAACCAACCAAGACGCCGTGAGGCGGGGGTTCCCTTGCCTTCCTCGCCGCTATGTTAAACAATTGGAACTTATGTTTTCTCGTAAAAATATGAATAAGATTCCAAAGTTTGTGTACATAACTATACATTTTAATGGGATCATTATATTCGGATGTAACATTTTCCATTTCGTATACTTTTTATGTTGTTGATTGTTTTTTCACCAATGATTCAGCGTGAATCTCCTACA
>CM069160.1:20562051-20591909 GCA_035221665.1 Okamejei kenojei | reverse complement strand
ACTATCATTCTGCTATATTGGCGGGTGTGTGGCCTTGTTGTAGGTTGAGGGAGTGGGGTGTGTTGTGGGTGCGCCGGGGGTTCCCTCAGTGGAAGCCCAAGGCTATTGGCCTGATCAAGGTGCCAAGCACCTCCTAATATCCCACATCAAAACAGCGGGCCAGCACCCATACACACCCACCAAGACCATCGGTGCTATGGAAGGACCAATTTCTGATGGTGAATGCTCGAAGGCCGGCTCCCACCCTGCACAGCGGTCTTTTCAGACCATGGCCTGCACGGGCCTCATTGGAAAAACGCGCCAACCCCACATGACGCTCAGCCAACAACATAATGACCAGAAAAAGAAACAACTGCGGAGAATCCCACACAACACCTGGTAAACCATGGAGGTAGGTGGGTTTAGTTGTCTTTTTTTTATAAAAAACATTGCATGTCCGATTCATTAAAAAGTTTGGGGGACGGTTTGACTTGTTTCATCATGTGTGCTGCACTTTTACCTTGAACTTTTTACATACTCGGAAGTAATACAGAATTTACAAAAATTGATTTGTATACGAAACTACCGTCCAGTACAGGCATACGCCTAGCTGGAAGTTCATACTTCACAAAAAGAGAGGACAGCAGGCCATGCTGAAACTGTTAAGACTTAACACAAAAGGGATTGAGAAAACAATACCGAGGGTATTTCAAGAGTTCGGTATCAAATATATTTAATAAAATAAAAAACTTAAAAAGATGGTGGTTGCACGTATTTATCATTACAGTATTTGACCTAAACTAAATTATTCGTTCAGTTTTCCCATTTCAAAATAGACAGTTTTGTCACAACAGGTCATCGTAAAAAAATACCTGAAATTTATCTGGATGGGACAGCAATGGCAGTATGCCTTATCCAATGGGTTGTCATCAGCACCAGGCTATTACAAATTTATTAAAACCAGCTTTTTAAGCATTAACTTAAAAGAAACATAACCATATCGTCATGGCTTACCTTGATGATATTCTCATTGTAGGTGAAAATTGGAGCTGGCTACATGGCTTGTGGTGGTATCAGCCACAACAGAGAGGTTTTTTAACGTACATCCAGATAAATCAAAATTGGAACCCTCCACTACCATGGATTATTTGGGGTTTCACTATTGACTGGGTCTCTGTTCATATTGTCTATCACCTTGCCACCAAACCAAAGTGACAGACTTGATGGGAGTATGCAAAAGCCTCACTAGGGGTCATCAGGGAACCATTTTCCATTCGGCAAGGAGCAAGAGTGATTGGGAATTGGTGGCTGCGTTTCCCAGCAGCACAATATTGGGACCACTCCATTATTAAAACCTGGAAGAGGGAAATTTTAGCTCTCAAAAATCATACAGGCCATTTCAATAGGCCTATGCAAAACTACCAGGGAAAGTAAATTAGAATTAAACTGTGGATAGAAATGTTCCATATTATCCTAACCCCCATCACCCCATTCTATATACCTATGGTACTATTACAGACTGATGCCAGTGCTAAAGGTTTTGGGGAGCAACTAATACCACCGCAAGTTGTTGGGTGGCAGATGAGTGCACAAAAATTATTCTGTTTTAAAGCACTAGGAATTAATTATCTAGAAATGCTGGGAGTGGGGGGGGAGCGTTTCATGGACTCAGGGCCAACTGCTCAGTAATGAGCACCAGTTTTGCATGTACGGTACAGATTGATACCACCACTGGGGGCCTATATATAATCATATGGGTGAAAATAAAGTCGATATCATGTGATGATTTGCCTAATAATATCTGGCACTGGTTTGTCTTTGGGATTGGAAGAGAGATTTTTGGATCTCAACACTTACCTTCCAGGGCAAGCTAAATACAGTGGCAGACATCAGGTCACGTAAATTCAACGACAACATCAAATGGATGTTTGGATCGGAAAGTGTTTAGATATTATAGACCGGTTTATGGGACACCAGATATCGACCTTTTTTCCATCCGGACTAATTCACCAACCACCAACATATGTTGCTTAGGGAACCAGAACCCAGGGGCAGCAGCGATGGACGATTTCTCGCTGCATTGGGGGGGGATTTTGTTTTTGCTATGCATTTCCCCTTCTGCCTCATCAGGCGAGTCTTACAATAATTAAACAAGACGCCGCAACGGGTACCTTAATGGTTCCAACAGTACAAAGTATTGGTCTCAGAACCCTGCATCTGGGATCAACATCGGTCCAAGGAGGTTGGCACACCACGTGTTCCGTGCGGGAAAGTATCCGTGCCATGACTGTATGAACTTGTTGATTTGCAGTTTCTGAACAGGCCATTTCTGGATACGGACTCTCGAGAGGACGGTCAATGCCATCTCAGCGTCGTACAGGGAATCCCACGAGAAGACAGTACCTGACATATTGTCCAGGGGGGGGAAATGGGAAGTGTTCAGCACCATGACGAACACTACATATGACTCAGCCACCAACACTGTTAAAGTGCTTGGAGTTTCTGGCCACCCTTCAATAATTTCGATGAAGGATTGAGTTACAGTGCCATTATTGTGCAAGGAGTGCCCTAGCTAATATCTGGGCAGGGAGTGATCACCTGGCTATAGGATCCACCCACTAGTACCGAAACGAAATTGAGGGGTATTTGTACTGTATTCCCCCCAGGTCCAGATACACCTATATATGGGGGACATAGGTAGTACACCATGTTACGAGGATGGACACCAATACCGGGGCTCACTCTGGACAAACTAATATCCTAGATGGGAATGATTATGGCACTTGGATCAGCACAACGGGTCCAGTCCTTACACAAGCTAGAATAGACGTCATGTCTGTCACAAATGCAGATAACCTTGCTACATTACAGGGGTACTTAAACTAGACTGACCCGGTTCCTTTGGCCAATATTAGAGTTCTGGCCTATCCTGCAGATAGTCGGCCCTGCATAGTGACACATACTTTCCAATATATAGTCACCAAGACACTTATGGGCACGGAGAGAGCTTTCTCATTAGCCATAAATGCCCTCACCTAAAGTCACAGTGCAAACCATATCCAGATGGTTCGGGTGGTATTACGTGCAGTGGTGAATACTAATGTTTCAAAATCTCACTCCAACAGGGCTGCATCTACATCGGACGCTAGGATGATGGAAGTTCCTATGGACCACATCCTTGCCACAGCGGGGTGGAGCAATGAACGCATTCAATGCTAATTATAATAAACCCGTGGCCGATCCTGAGACGTTTGCAGGGAAAAATTAAGTTCTGTAAAATAAAATTTACCAATGTGGGGGCATATTATTTTAGGTATGAATAATACCTTTATTGTTTTTTCAGCACCAGTGTCGTGTGTGTGAAATACGTTCATCCTCCGTCCCAGAATGCAGTGTGTGAGCATGGTCTCGTTCCAGGGCATGAAATCACAGAGCTTTGAAATCTTCACGTAGTCACTCACGTGACCTCCGAAGTAAAATAGTAAGATTAAATGAGAACTTACCAGTTTGAAGTTTGATCTTTATTTATGAGGAGTTACGATGAGGGATTACGTGCCCTCCGCTCCCAAAAACCCTCTATTATAAAGTTCAACTGGTATGGAAGTTCTCTCTTATCTTACTATATTAGTCTACTCTGGTTATCTGTGATTTCACACCACTGCTTTGAAGAATGTCGCGCATGCGTCTCCTGCGGGGGTCTTCACGTAATCCCTCATCGTAGGATAGTGTTAGTGTACAGGGATCGCTGGACAGCATGGACTCAGTGGGCAGAAAGCCCTGTTTCCTCGCTGTATCTCTAAACTTTGCTAAAATCAAGACAAACGGGTAATATTCTACACTATCAGAAATATGTAGAAACAAGGAATTGCAAATCAAAATCAAGATACAGGATACATTTATTGGTCACATGTTGGCACAGTGAAATGTGATCACCATACAGCCAAACAGTAAAATAAAGGACACAACACACGATAGGTAGAGTTCAACATAAAACATCCCCCCCCCCCCCCCCCCCCACACAGCAGAATCAAATGTTTCCCCACTGTGACCGCGTATGACAGTCCTGCCTTCCCGGGAATTAACCTGGTGAACCTACGCTGGGCTCCCTCAATAGCAAGAATCGCCTCTATAGTAGCCCGTTCAGTAAGAGCCTGCGCCTACTCTGGCCCAGTCAGAGGTCAGTCTTGGAGTGTACGAATAGTCCCCTGCCACACGCCAAAGACACGCAAGCTTGTCGGTTGTGTAGGAAAGAGCTGCAGGTACTCCTTCTGGCCTTCCTGTTGGCTTTTATAACAACAGGAGGAGTATAAGAGTAAAGAGGTCCTTCTGCAGTTGTACAGGGCCCTGGTGAGACCATACCTGGTGTATTGTGTGCAGTTTTGATCCCCTAATTTGAGGAAGGAAATTCTTGCTATTGAGGGAGCCCAGCATAGGTTTACCAGGTTATTTCCCGGGATGGCGGGACTGTCATGTGCTGAGAGAAAGGAGCAGCTGGGCTTGTACACTCTGGAGTTTAGAAGGATGAGAGGTGATCTCATTGAAACATATAAGATTGTTAAGGGCTAGGATACGCTAGAGGCAGGAAACATGTTCCCGATGTTGGGGAGTCCAGAACCAGGGGCCACACACAGTTTAAGAATAAGGAGTAAGCCATTTAGAACGGAGACAAGGAAACTGTGGAATTCTCTGCCTCAGAGGGCGGTGGAGGCCGGTTCTCTGGATGCTTTCAAGAGAGAGTGAGATAGGGCTCTTAAAGATAGTGGAGTCGGGGGAAATGGGGAGAAGGCAAGAATGGGGTACTGATTGGGGATGATCAGCCATGATCACATTGAATGGCGGTTCTGGCTGGAAGGGCCGAATGGCTCTTCTGCACCCTTTGTGTATTGTCTATTGTCTTTACTGCTCTGTTAAGCTGCTCGGACCCGAGTACAAATTCCGTTCATGATTCATATGGAAGCATGTTTTTATCGAATTACAATAAATAAATGAACAATGAACAATGAAGAGAGGGGATGGAGAGAGAGAGAGAGAGAGAAGAGAGAGAGAGAGAAAGAGAGACAGAGAGAAAGAGAGACAGAGAGTAAGACGGAGGCAATGGAGAGAGGAGAGAAAAAGACAGAAAGAATGGAGAGAGAGAGAAACGACAGAGAGAGAGAGAGAGAGAAAGACAGAGAGAGAAAGAGAAAGACAGAGAGAGTGGAGAGAAAGAGAGAGAATTGGGAGAGAATGGAGAGAGAGAGAGAGAGGGGGAATGGAGAGGCAATGGAGAGAGAAAGAATGGAGAGAGACAGAGAGAATGGAGAGAGAGGGAATGGAGAGACAGAGAGAGAGAGAATGGAGAGAGGGAGAGAAAGAATGGAGAGAGAGTGGAGAAAGAGAAGGGGATGGAGAGAAAAAAATGGAGAGGGAAAGAGAGAGAGAATGGAGAGAAAGAGAGAGAGGAGGGGGGAGTGTAGAGAAAGAGAGGGGATGGAAATAGAGAGGGAGAGAGAGACAATGGAGAGCGAGGGAGAGAATGGAGAGAGAGAATGAGGAGAGAGAGAATGGAGAGTGTGTGTGATCTCTCTCTGTCTCTTTCTCTGTCCCTCCACTCTTTGGAGTCTTTGCCCTCGGGGTGAAGGCTCTGCAGCATAAAGGCCAGGACAGATAACAAGGCTGAAAGCCAGCTTCTACCCCGAGACCGTGAGAATTTCAACCTTCCAGACTCACTGACTGATCCCTCACTACCTCGGTGAGCTGCTGCTGCTGTGGACATTGTTATGCTAGCATTGTTAGCATGTATGTTGGCATTAATAGCAAAATGATTTGAGTATAAGAGCAGGGAGGTTCTGCTGCAGTTGTACAGGGCCTTGGTGAGACCACATCTGGAGTATTGCGTACAGTTTTGGTCTCCAAATCTGAGGAAACACATTCTTGCCACGGAGGGAGTTAGGAGAAGGTTCACCAGACTGATTCCTGGGATGGCAAGACTTTCATATGAATAAAGACTGGATAGACTTGGCTTATACTTACTAGAATTTAGAAGATTGAGGGGGGATCTTATAGAAACGTACAAAATTCTTAAGGGGTTTGACAGGCTAGATGCAGGAAGATTGTTCCCGATTTTGGGGAAGTCCAGAACAAGGAGTCACAGTTTAAGGATAAGGGGGATGTCTTTTGGGACCGAGATGAGAAAAACATTTTTCACACAGAGAGTGGTGAATCTGTGGAATTGTCTGCCACAAAAGGTAGTTGAGGCCAGTTCATTGGCTATATTTAAGAGGGATTTAGATGTGGCCCTTGTGGCTAAAGGGATCAGGGGATATGGAGAGAAGGCAGGTACAAGATACTGAGTTGGATAATCAGCCATGATCACATTGAATGGCAGTGCAGGCTCGAAGGGCCAAATGGCCTCCTCCTACACCTATTGTCTATGTTTCTATGTTTCTAAGCTGCTGTCTTTAAACCATGCTGCTTTGTTTACTTTTTACTATTTATTCATAGGCTCATTATTATTTAGATGTTATTGTGGAAGGTTGTTATATGTTAGAGTTTATTGATGTCTTTACTGCACTATTACACCAAAGATTCTATAGCGGATCACCACGAGATGTTCACACGTCCACACTCAATCCGGGTCTGGGTTCCTGCAGCGACCTCAGTTCCTTCTTCCTGGTCGGACTGAACTCATTCCCCACCAGCCTGAAACAAGTCGAGGAATAAAGAGGAAATAAACAGATGAAACAACAGTGTTAATAACAGGGACTGGGTTAATATTTCAACAACACTTACAGAACAAAATCACAGGAGAAAGAAGCCCGCGGATCCCCTGATATTTTATCACATTAAACATTAACACAAACTCTCACCCGATCCGCTTCAGTCTCGGGAGGGTCAGTATGTGGCGGCAGAGAGTGGGGACAGATCGGTCTGTGAGGAAGTTGAGTGCCAGCTTCAGCTCCGTCAGTGAAGGGTTTGTACTGAGAGCAGAAACGAGATCCTCGGCTCCAGAATCTGTGAGACCGACACTGTTCAGCCTGGAGATGAGAGAGATTGAGGGTGAGGGACACAGAGAGACAGGAGATGGTGCAAATCCCCAGTGTTTATCAGTGACACAATTACTCATCATATTTTACTTTGGAGTCACGTGAGTGACTACGTGGAGAATAGAAGCCCGTACAGCCGTTGGTGCGTCATGACGTCAGACGCTGGTGCAGTCAGCCGGTTGGAGCTGCAGCGCTCCTCCGAGCGGTAAGTGTAAACCGCGGGTTTTTCGAAGAGCTGGAGAATTTGGTGGGTGCAGCAGCATCTAAGGAGCGAGGGAGATGGGCGACGTTGCGGGTCGAGACCCTTCTTCATACTTCACCCTCGATTCTCCAGCATTTGCAGTTCTTCGTTAAACAAGTTTAAAGAGGTAAGGTTTTTTAAAAATTTTACCGCATGTTCAATTTCTGCGACGGTTTGGGTAGAGAATGTTGCAGAAAGGGAAGAAGGTGTCGGTGAGGCGCTCCGGGGGTAGAAAGGAAAAGTGGCAGGAGAGTGTTGAGAATGGAGGCCCGTCTGGTACACCTGGTCCGGTGCTGGCTACACAGCCAGTGGTTGCAGACCCACTGCCGGGGGGCAGTGGAGGCTTGTCAGAAGGCCACTGGCAAGTCTCTGTGGCCCGTAGATGAGTCGGGCCTGGAGGTTATACCCTCCATAGGAGAGTCCGTTTGCTCACGGCTCTCCCACGTCGAGATTCTATTACAAAAGAATGCTCGACAGGGACCAGCTCCGTGAGGAGGGGTGGTGCCCAAGCCAGGCTGATGGAGAGCTTGTGCTAGCAGCACCTGTTTCAGGGCTGCAGAACTATCCTGCCTGTGAGGAGGATGTTCCAGCTCCGTGAGGAGGAGTGGTGCCCAAGCCAGGCTGATGGAGAGCTTGTGCTAGCAGCACCTGTTTCAGGGCTGCAGAACTATCCTGCCTGTGAGGAGGATGTTCTATCAGGGCAGTTTGCTGACACTGTTTCTATGCTGGGGGAGAGCAGTAAAGGTGTTCGGTTGGAGGTAATTCCGAACATTGCTGGGAAGTTTGCTGAGTGTAGAGGCAGGAAAGGCGATTGATGTGGAATTGGCCGAAGCCATTCAGTATATGCTCTCCCATCAGTTACAGGAGCTAGCTATGGATGAAGTAGCAAAGAACTATAAAAGCTCCTGTTAATTGTGATCTCCTGAAGGTACCGGTGGTTAATCACCAAATTTGCATAGATGGGTTTGCCTGCTAGGGCCCAGGAGATGAAGTTTTAAAAAAGTGCTTAAACTGTTGTCAGCAGGTATTACAGCTGTGGTGAAAGTTATTGATACAAATGATATGGTTGAAGCACACCAGGATGAACTGGGACTTCCTTTGTAATGCATTTTGAAATTAATAATATCAGGAGGGCCGCTATTAGGCCAGTGCTAACCCGAATTTGGCGAGTTGTGCAAACCGACCAGTGTACCACCACGAAATCTGTTTGTTTGGTGGTAACCTTGCAAAAAGGGTCAAAGACTATTATGAGGTTGTTATAAACCATGGCCCTCATTAAGCCAGCTGGAAGCAAGGCAAAAAAGGTTCTCTACAAGAAGTCGAGGACAACAAGGCCGCAAGGAAAGATGCTGGTAAGGAATATAACATTGACAGACGATGAATTAACTGATGTTCCTGTTCAAATTGGGGAAGGTTAAAATTGTTCTCAAACAATGGCAGCAGTTGACATCAGATTTGTTCATACTTAGTGTATTGAAGGAGTGAAAAATTGGATTTTACTATAAGGACAGTCTACCTAATCAACATTTTTCCTAGTCATAAACTTATTTTTCAGATGAGGAAAATGTGCTTATTCAAGCAGAGATTCAGTCGTTACATAAGAAGGGGTAATTGAGCCTTCTGTCTATCAAAGTCAACAATTTCTGTCAAGTATATTTCCCAGATCTAAAAAGACTGGGAGATGTAGAATTATTCTGGATTTATCGAACAAATTTGTTTGTTATAGGCATTTCAAAATGGAGAGACCTTTACCATGGGCAACCATTGATTTAAAGAATGCGTATTACGCAGTGTCTATTCATGGTGGATGATAGAAGATGTTTGAAATTTATTTGGATGACTGAGCTGTGGCAATTCAGGACATTGCCGAATGGGTTAACTTCAGCTCCTAGGTTATTTACTAAATTGGTAAAACCTGTGTTAGCATTACTTAGAGCTCAGGGGCATGTGGTAATGGCCTATTTAGATGATATTCTGATTGTTGGAAAGACTCATGCTGAAACTCAATCATCAGTTTCAGTTGTTAAAATCACTTTTGAACAAATGGGATTTGTTATTCACCCAGATAAATCTAAATTATCACCAGTCCAAATTATTGATTATCTGGGATTTACCATTAATTCCAATCACATGTTGGTAACTTTGCCCAGGGATAAATTGAATCAGTTAATTGAGGACTGTGTTAATCTCGTTGGAGAACAACGGCCTTCGATTAGACAAGTAGCCAGTTTTATTGGGAAGTTGTTGCAGCCTTTCCAGCTGCGCAGTATGGTCCCCTGCATTATCAACAATTACAACCATCAAAGGAACAGGCACTGAGAATACAAAGGGGCCATTTTTGATAGGCCTATGCAGTTGTCAGCTGGGGCGATTGCTGACATACAATGGTGGATAGTACATGTTTCAAAACATTTTAAGGAAGGTTTGGTGGAGTCACCGTCACTGATATTACAGACTGATGTAAGTGCACTGGGTTGGGGTGCAACAGATATGTCTTCTAGTTGTGGAGGCAGATGGAATGTGGATGAGACATCGCTTCCTCAATTAAGAGGGATTCATTATTTAGAGTTGTTGGGCACCTGATATGGGCTCAAAGCTTATTGTTCTACAAGGAGGGATCTGCATGTGCAGGTCAGATTGACAACACCACAGCAGTGTCATATGTAAACCACATGGGTGGAGTTAAGTCAGTCTTGTGATAGACTGGCTAACCAGATTTGGAGCTGGTGTATTGACCAAAATATCTGGCTTTCAGCACTTTATTTGCCAGGAAGAGGTCACGTCAGTTTAATGACAACATTGAATGGATGTTAAATCAGGATGTATTTAACCAAATGATTGATCAGTATGCATTGCCAGATATTGACTTGTTTGCATCTCGATTAAATCATCAGTTACCTAGATATGTTTCATGGTAACCAGATCCTGGGGCAGTAGCAGTGGATGCATTTTCACTGCATTGGGGGAGGAATGTTTGTGTATGTATTTCCTTCATTCTGTCTCATCAGCAGATGTTTTCAAAAGATCAAGGAGGACTCCGCTTCAGGGGTATTGGTAGTGCCAGATTGGCCTACACGAGCATGGTTTCTCGTTGTATTACAAATGGCTAGGGAGCCTTACATGCTTATGCCCAAGAATAAAATCTACTGGTAAATCCAGTCATTGGGGATCAACATCCTTTATAGGATCGTATTGATTTGTTAATTTGCAGATTTTAAGCAGGCCATATCTGGGGAGAGGACTGTCTCATCGGACGGTGGATGTTCTCACGTCGGCCTGCAGGGATAGTACACAGCAGCAATATATCACCTATATAAGGAAGTGGGAGCAATTCTGCCTACAGCAGGATATTGTATATCACACTGCAGGATCACGGATGTATCGGAGTTTGTCAACTCTTTATTTTGACCAAAAAAATTAAGTTACAGTGCGATTAATTCAGCCAGAAGTGCTCTGTCTTCTTATTTACCTATGAATGCAGAATTGCATACAGTAGGGACACATCCGTTAGTTCACGATTCAGGAAGGGAGTTTTCAATTCTAATCCTCCTAAACCCAGGTATGCCGGTATTTGGAATGTGAGTGAGGTTCTTATGCTTCTTCGCCAGTGGGCTCCGGTTACAAGCCTATCTGTAGCCAATATTAACTATGAAGGTGGTCATGCTTATGGTGTTGGTTTCAGCCCAACGTGTACAAACATTGCAAAAGCTACGGCTAGATAGAATGCATGTGTCGGCTGATGCCATTATATTTTATGTCTATGATTTGCTTAAACATAATAAAAGAGGCATGACAGGATGTAAGATTGTGTTTTTCAGCATACCCGCAGGTGATCGCTTCTGTATAGTCTCACATTTTTCTCGTTACATTGAGATTACTAAACCTCTGAGAGGAACAGAGTTGGCTTTGTTTATTAGTCACAAAAAAACCACACTGTAAGGTGTCGGTGCAAACGATTTCAAGGTCCTCGCGGCCGCAGGATGGTCCAGTGAGCTAACTTTTCAGAGGTTTTATCACAAGCCGATTTCAAGGCTCGGGGTTGTTGCTGATTCTGGTGTCAGTACTGTTACATTTTTCCCCCGAGTTAGAGGGGTTTGTTATGATTTGTTTGTAAATAAACTGTTATTTCATTTAACAAATGTATTACTGATGCATGATTGATTGTTAACGACTTTTGAGTCAATCCAGGCAGTGTGAACGTCGGATTTGAGTCTGCGGCGTGAATTCACAGTGCTTTGAAGTCTTCACGTAGTCACTTACGTGACTCCGAAGTAAAATAGTAAGATTAAACGAGAACCTACCAGTTTGAAGTTTGATCTTTATTTTATGAGGAGTCGAGTTGAGGGACTACGTGCCCTCCGCTCCCACCCTCATAGATCTCATCTGGTAGTTCTAGTTTTATCATCTTACCGTTATACTTCGGTCATTGTTAGCTGTGAATTCATTCCGCTGCTTTGAAGATTGACGCACCAACGGCTGTACGGGCTTCTATTCTCCACGTAGTCCCTCAACTCGACTCCTCATAAAATAAAGATCAAACTTCAAACTGGTAAGTTCTCATTTAATCTTACTATTAATGTTCAGTGTCAGACACCCAGTGAGTGTAAACACAATCTCTCACAGTCTGGGACTTACCCCAGCATGGATATTTTACAGTCCGGGTTCCTAAGAGCCACAGACATCAGTTTCACACCGGAATCTCCAAGTTTATTATCACCCAGCCACAGCTCTGTCAGTGAGGGGTTTGTACTGAGAGCGGAGGCGAGATCCTCAGCTCCAGAATCTGTGAGACCGACACCGTACAGCCTGGAGATGAGAGAGAGAGAGTGAGGGTGAGGGACACAGAGAGACAGGAGACGGTGCAAATCCCCAGTGTTTCTATCAGTGACACAATTACTGATCATATTAATGTTCAGTGTCAGACACCCAGTGAGTGTAAACACAATCTCTCACAGTCTGGGACTTACCCCAGTATCTGTATTTTACAGTCCGGGTTCCTCAGAGCCGCAGACACCAGTTTCACTCCGGAATTTCCCAGGTCGTTGAATCCCAGTCTAAACACAAACAGTCAGAGTAAGAAACAAGCCGATACAAACCCCGGCGAGGCTGAGATAGATAACTTCTTCCAAACAGATATTTATGGATACACCTCAGCACATTATTGAACAAATATTGAACACCAGCAGCGTGTGTGTCAGTTTTTTTCTACTTTTTTTGATTTTTTTAGTGTGTTGAAATGTATATTTTTAATGTCTCTCTGTGTGTCTCGTGTGGGGGGTGGGGGGGGTAAGGGGGAAACCGCTTCGGTCGCCTCCTCCACGGAGAGGCGACGTTTTCCATGTCGCCTCTCCCCCCCCTCGTGGCCTAACATCGAGGATCCATGCGGCCTTTCCCGGAGACGGGCCCGTAGCGTGGACTCTCGATGTGGAGCAGGCGAGCCCTCGCTGGGAATCGCCAGAGGGGAGGGCTCCGTTCACTGGCCCGCGGCGGACTGAAGCCGCGGTCTGCAGAGCTCCAGCTGGCACAGCGTCCGCAGCCTGGGATCCCTCGTTCGGGACCCCGGAGAAGAAGTGTTCCGACCGCAGGCCCGCGGCCTTCTACCGCGGGCGCGGCGTGGACTTACCATCAGGAGCGGGGTCCTTCACTGGGGATCCCGACCACGGGGGGAAATGGAGGAGGACTTGTGCCAAATGTTGTGCCTTCCTTCCTTCCACCACAGTGATGAATGCTGTGGTGGATGTTTGTGTTACATTTTTCTTGTGTGTTCTTTTCATTGTACCGCTCGCTGCTGGCAAATTCATTTCATTTGCACTTTATGTGCGTGCAAGTGACGAATAAAACTGATTGATTGATTGATTGAAATCTCTGTGGTTGTGGTGTTTGGTGACTTTCACCATTTATTCTCATTCCCCGACCGACCGGGAAACGTTCCCCGTGCAGAGAACGGCGGCAGGGCAGGCAACATGCGTGACTTGGGGGAGGGAGGGTAAAATAGTAGGGGTGCCCCCTCCCCCCCCCCCCCCCCCCCGTGCACAGTGACTGCCGCTCGCTCAGCTCCATAGAAGGGGTGTTGGACGGAATAACAAAATAGTGGAACAATTTTACAGTTCAGTGTTAGTGTCAAACGGACAGTTACCTCAAGTCCTGACACTTGTGCAGAGCCGGTCCCAGCCGCTGGAGACCTTCACACTGAATGCGGCAGCTCCACAGATTGAGGCATTTGATTGTATCACAGAGCCTGATGGCATGAGACAGGACTGCACAGTCAATCGGGGTCAGGCCCAGTCCACTGAATGAAAGTGATTCCACAGATCCCAGTGTCTGCTGAGCCAGTACACGATTCTGAGACTCAAACAGGTAGTGCAGCATGTTCAGGAGCCTCCTTTGACCATACTCAGAGATGCCAAGTGTCCCGGATTCGCCGTATTTTATCCCGGCGAAATAACTTTTTTACGGTGTTCCGGCAGCCAAACATGCTGTTACGGAACACCGCCGCGCCGGTGTTCCTCCCGTGAGAACGCCGGCGCCATGTGTCCCCGGTTTGCCAGCCCGCGCGATCAGCGGCATTTTGCCGGGCCCTAGTGACCGCGCGTGCGCAGTGGGGGAGGGTTGCCCGGGCCCTAGTGACCGCGCGTGCGCAGTGGGGGAGGGTTGCCGGGCCCTAGTGACCGCGCCTGCGCAGTGGGGGAGGGTTGCCGGGCCACAGTGGCCGCGCGTGCGCAGTGGGGGGAGGGTTGCCGGGCCTGGCGCGATTTCGAGCCACGCCACGCCCGGCCCCAGAGCCCGGGCGGCGCCGGCCCCGCGCGATCAGCGGCACTTTCTTGCCGCCAGCCGCCGCTCGCGGCAGCCCCATCACCAGGCCTCCCACCCAGTGCGCAGGCGCAGACCCGCCGGCAACCATGCCAAGTGCGCATGTGCCGCACCCGCCCGCCGGCAGCCCGCTGATCTGCACCAGTGCGCAGGCGCATAGCCGCCGGCAACAACCCCAGGTGAGTGTTACGGAGAGAAATGCATTTAACCCCATTTGTTACGGACAAATGGGTTAAATGTTACTGTGAACTAAATTTAGGGTTGGCATCTCTGCATACTCACTCCCTGCATTTCTAATCTGACGTTGAACCTCCTCCTTCACCCAGTCAATCACTCGGCAGATTGTTTCATTAGGAAATGGACCCAGAAACTCCTCCAGGATCCAAGCTGCCCATGGGGAGGAGAGACCAGCGACAAAACGGAGAAATACTTCAAATCGCCCGTCTGTCGTGCTGTGGACTTCAGCCAGGAGTTTCACGATATTCCTGGGATCTTACAGTCAGGACTTGTGCAGTGCGGCTACAAACTCTTGGATGGTGAGGTGCGGGAAGGTGTACACCCACGCTCTGGGCTGAATCCCTCCTCTCTCTCCAAAAGTTCCATCAGGAACCCAGACAGGAACTGGGAAGGCTGCAGATTGTATTTGATCAACATCTCCATCTGTGAACACAATGTTCTTCTCAGCCACTCCATGAAGGCCATTTGAACCACCCTCAGTAACACACCTCACGGGGCTCTCAATCTCACGACCGTGATTTTTCAGAATGTTATAAATAAAGTAGATCCAATATAGTTGGGTGATGGTCTTGGTAACTCGCTGCGGGTCCTGGTGTGTTTGTGTGAAGAAGGGTCCCAGTGTCAGGCCGAGGATCCAGCAGTAAGAGGGGTTGTAGCTCATGGTGTACAGGATCTCGTTCTCCTTCACGTGTTTGAAAACAGCTGCTGCCACCGTCTGATCTTCAAAATACTTGGTGAAATATTCCTTCCGTTCCTCACCAACAAATCCCATGATTTCAGCCCAGACACTGATCTCTGCCTTTTCCAGTAAATGTAACGCAGTGGGGTGGGTGGTCACTAGCACTGAACACCCTGGGAGCAGCTTGTGCTGGATTAAACTGTACACAATGTCAGTCACTTCACACCACCACTCGGGATCTGGGCTTAGGTTCTGTGTCTCTCCGACTGTCAGCAAAATCAATTCTACCCTTGAATTCATCCAGACCGTCGAATATAAACAGCAATCCCTCTGGGTTCTTCCAGACCTCTCCTAGCATATTCCCAAAGTAAGGATACTGATCCAGAATCAGTTCCCTCAGGTTTATTCTGCCTTTAATCATGTTCAAATTCCGGAATTTGAAACTGAAGACAAACTGGAATTGTTGGAATATTTTCCCCGTGGCCCAGTCATGAACAATCTTTTGCACCCATTGTTGTTTTTCCGATCCCCGGAACTCCGGCCATGGCAGACGAACTCCCAGATTTGGATTTGCTCGCCGAAATGTTCTGGAATAACTGATCAGTTCGGATTTTTTCAATCTCTCCCCCGAGATGTTCCTCTCTCCACTTTTCATGGTCCCGGCCTCTTGCCAGCAGCTCATGTTCCACCAGTGTCAGATCTCGAACAGTGGAGATGACCGTGAGCTCAGCGTATTGATCAAGCAGCTGGAAAACCTTAACCTTCTCGTTCATCAGGATGGTGTTCACACTCAGTGTTTCAGTCTGTGCCTTCAGTGTCTCCATGTGCTTCTGTTGAACATCTGTTATCAGGTGAGATAAACAACAGGTCCGGAAATTAGATTCATCACGTAAAGAAAAACACATTCACAGTATCCTAATAGTCATAGTATGATACAGTGCGGGAACAGGCCCTTTGGACCACTTTGCCCACACCAGCCAACAATGTTCCAGCAGCTACCCTAGTCCCACTTGCCAGTGCTTGGTTCATATCCCTTCAAACCTGTCCTATCCATGCACTAAGGATTTGAGTATAGGAGCAGGGAGGTTCTACTGCAGTTGTACAGGGTCTTGGTGAGACCACACCTGGAGTATTGTGTACAGTTTTGGTCTCCTAATCTGAGGAAAGACATTCTTGCCATAGAGGGAATACAGCGAAGGTTCACCAGACTGATTCCTGGGATGTCAGGACTTTCATATGAAGAAAAACTGGATAGACTCACTAGAATTTAGAAGACTGAGGGGGGGATCTTATAGAAACGTACAAAATTCTTAAGGGGTAGGACAGGCTAGATGCAGGAAGATTGTTCCTGGTGTTGGGGAAGTCCAGAACAAGGGGTCACAGTTTAAGGATAAGGGGGAAGTCTTTTAGGACCGAGATGAGAAAAACATTTTTCACACAGAGAGTGGTGAATCTCTGGAATTCTCTGCCACAGAAGATTGAGGCCAGTTCATTGGCTATAGTTAAGAGTGAGTTAGATGTGGCCCTTGTGGCTAAGGGGATCAGGGGGTATGGAGAGAAGGCAGGTATAGGGTACTGAGTTGGATGATCAGCCATGATCATATTGAATGGCGGTGCAGGATCGAATTGCCGAATGACCTACTGCACCTATTTTCTATGCTTCTACCTTAACTGTTTCTTAGACGATGGGTTAGACCCAGCCTCAAGTACCTCCTCTCGCAGCCTACTTCATACACCCACCACCATTTGTGTGAAAATGTTACTCCTCGGATTCCTATTAAATCTTTTCCCCTTCACATTGAACCTATGTCCTCTGGTCCTCAATTCCCCTTCTCTGGGCAAGAGACTCTGCGCATCTAACCGATCTATTCCGCTCATTCCTACTCACTTCCCCTTTAACTCCATCGTTATACTCCCAATTTGCCACCCCATTTAATTGCACCCCATTAAACTCTTCACCCTATGATTATCCAGCCTATATTGGGAAAGTTAAACGCTCCTAATACAACAACCTTATTTGACCTGCAGCTGCCTGCAATCTCCTGACACATTTGTTCTTCTAATTCCCATTGACTATTCGGGGGTCAAGATGATCACCCTTTTCTTGTTCCTCTGCTCTACCTATATAGCCTCACTGGACAAAACCCCCCTCCTCTTTTTCCCTCATCCCTGTCTCTCCTGAAGCTCCTGTACCCCGGAACATTGACCAGGTTTCAGTCATGGCTACAACATCCCAGTGGCTCATACCTATCCACGCCCCAAGCTTATCTGCCTTACCCGTCAGGCCCCTTGAATTAAAATAGGCACATTTAAAACCAACGCTCCTTCCTCGCTCGCCGCCTTTCACCGGCCTATTCTGCCCACTAACCTCTCCCACACCACCCTCCATACCAAATTCTAGCCTCTCACGCGCCTCTGTCCTGCACAAGATCCCACCCCCTGCCAATCTAGTTTAAATCCTCTCGTGTAGCGTTAGCAAATCTGCCCGCTAGGATGTTGCTCCCCCTCCATTACGGTGTAAACCGTCCCTTTTGTAAAAACAGGTCACCACCTACCCCAGAAAGAGAATTCCAATGATCCAGAAATCTAACTCACAGCCCCCTGCACCAATTCCTCAACCCACCACATTCATTTCAGTTTCCCCTCTCTTCCCGTTCATATCTTCACTAGCACGAGATATTGGACGTAATCCTGAGATCACTACCCTGTAGTGCTTTTCAGTCTTCTACCCAATTCCGTAAACTGGTTTTGTAGAACCTCCTTCTGCTTCCTACCTATGTAGTTTGTGCCAACATGTGCAACAACCTCCGCCTGCTCCACTTAACTCTTGAGCATGTTGTGCAGCCGCTTCGAGACGTCCTGGACCCTGGCACAAGGGAGGCAACACACCATCCTGGAGTCTCGCCTGCTGCCTGCCGCAGAATCTCCTGTCTGCATCTCTGACTATTGACTTGCCCATATTACACTTTACGATTATGATTAGTGTTATGCTCATTAGTTGACTGTGTTATTAATTACATATTATCTGCTTGTTATAGCTCTGTACCTATCTAACTATAAGTCTCAAGTTGACCACTTCCTGTCTGCGATGTATATTGATTTTAGAAAAAACGTTACCCTATATCACTATGATTTTGGCCATCTTACTGACAGTCCTCCTCCGCTGTGGCAGCCCCAAGAATAATTCCGATCGATGAAAAATAAATAAGTTATGAGTGTTTAACAAATCTTTTGATCAGCTGATAGGTCCTCTCGCCTGTCAATCACCATGATGAAGGGGGGGCGGGACTATAAAACCCCGGCTGCCTGGACATGAGTCAGTCACTCTGGAAGATCGCGAGGGAGTCCACGACTGTGATTCTAAGCTGTAAATCAACTGAACTGTGCGTCTGCAATGTACTTGCAATAAATGATTTATCAGGGGTGAAATGCAATGAAATTGGATTTGCTGGCCTGCGCTCTGCTTGAAATGCTATGAAATTGGATTCGCTGGCCCGCGCTCTGCTTGAAATGCCATGAAATTCGATTCGCTGGCATGCACTGCTTGAAATGCTATGAAATTGGATTCGTTGGCCTGTTCGCTGCCTGAAATGTCATGAAATTGGATTCGTTGGCCTGTTCGCTGCCTGAAATGCCATGAAATTGGATTCGCTGGCCTGCGCTCTGCTTGAAATGTTGTGAAATTGGATTCGCTGGCCAGCACTGCTTGAAATGCTATGAAATTGGATTCGCTGGTTGATCTCTGCTTAAAGTGCTATGAAATTGGATTCGCTGGCCTGCACTCTGCTGGAAATTGTATGAAATTGGATTTGCTGGCCTGTGCTCTGCTGGAAATGCTATGAAATTGGTTTCGCTGTCCTGCACTCGGCGTGACATGCTATGAAATTGGATTCGCTGGCCTGCACTCGGCGTGACATGCTATGAAGTTGGATTTGCTGGCCTGCACTCGGCGTGACATGCTATGAAATTGGATTCTCTGGCCTGCACTCAGCTTGACCTGCTATGAAATTGGATTAACTGGCCTGAGACATGTCATGTCAGGAACCTTCTGCAGACTGTTTATAGTGGAGGTGGGTGGAGAAAGCTGGGAGCCCAGCTGCCTCACAGTGTCATAGCCCGGGTCCGATCCTAACCTTGGTGCGGCCCTGTGTGGAGTTTGTTTGGACCTTTCCTGTAACCACGAGGTTATTTCCGAGTCCCTTTACATTTCCCCCACATCGCAAACACGTTTGATTAATTGGACCTCTGTAAATTGTCCTAGTCTGCAAGAGTCAATATAAAGATGGATAAATAGGTATGGTTGATCGATGGAGACGGCGTATACGCAGTTGGCTGAAAGATGCAACTGAATACCTTTCAGATAGCAGATAGTCCAAGGAAGCCTTCGTGGCTTTGAACGATTCGATCAGATCAGAACCTGTTGGAATAATTGCTTGGAATGATCCGAGTTGCATTTTGATGAAAAGCACAATCCATTCCGTGTAGAAAAATTAATATCCTGTACCTTTCTTCCCCCATTGCTTTCAGCAATTCCTCCATTTTTGGGGAGCAGGTGGAGCATTTTCACGAAGCATTTCCATATCAAGTCTACGGACCCACGGCTCTTTCTCAGTCACCAGTTGATGAAAGTGTGGGAACCTGCCGCAAGGCTTCCTCTCTTCGTGCGTTTGATGGGAAAAACTTGCTGTGAATGAGTCGTAGAGACATAGTAGTTATAGAGCTGTACAACATGGAAACGGAACCCTCGGCCAACCTTGCCGATGGATTTTACTGGAAAGTCACAGTAGCCTTACGTGGGAGAGCGATAGAGCAGTATACTAACAGGAAGATAGGCCATTCAGCCCACAATTGTCCATGCCCAACCCAAGTTGCAATTGTAAGCAAAGCATATTTGCCTGCATTTGGCCCATAGCCCTTAAGCCCCTCCTATCCACTCATCTGTTCAGAATGTACTTGAAATCCCAAAATTATCCGCTTTTTCCATCTTCCTCTGGCATTGTATCCAAGATATGGACTGCTTCCAAGTAAATCTGTCTTTCCCATATCCACCTACATTTCTCCCAACTCCCCTCAAGCCTGCAACCTTCAGTTTTGTGGATACTTTTATCCTGGAAAACAAGACAGTGTTTCCCTTTATCCCAGCATCTCTTTGTCCATCGCAACGGCCTCAGTAAAGTCACCCCCCTCATTCATATCTTGCACACCAAAGAAAAAATATCCCAGCCTACCCTAACCTCCCCATATAACTCAAGAAAGCAGCGCCAGGTCATCCTGGTTAATCTAGCCTGTATCATTTCCAACCTGAACGCAAGATCAGACTTCTAGGAGAACACACCTGGAGTATTGGTGCAGTTTTTAGGTCCCCTAATTTGAGGAACGACATTCTGCTATTGATGGAGTGCAGCGTATGTTTTACTAGGTTACTTCTCGGGATGGCGGGACTGTGTCCATATGCGAAGAATGGAGCAGCTGGGCTTGTACACTCTGAGTTTAGATGGATGAGAGGGGACCCTCATTGGGGAAAAAAACATTTAAGAGATTGTTAAGGGCTTGACACCTAGAGGCAGAAACATGTTTTCCATTGAGTGTTGGGGGAGTTCTAGAACCGGGGCCACAGTTTAGAGAATAAGGAGTAAGCCCATATTAGATACTGATATCGAGGAAACACCTTTTTCTCACAAGAGTGGTTGATCTGTGGAATTCTCTGCCTCAGAGGGTGGTAGAGGCAGGTTCTCTGGATGCTTTCAATAGAGAGCTAGATAGGGCGGAGTCAGGGGATATGGGGAGAAGGCAGGAACGGGGTACTGATTGGGGATGATCAGCCATGATCACATTGAATGGTGTTGCTGGCTCAAAGGGCCAAATGGCCTACTCCTGCACCTATTATCTATTGTCTAAGATTAATAAGTAAGATATTGTGAAGGAGCAGAACAGAGTCATGTCAAATAAGTGAGGAATTGCTCAGGGATGGACTTCCCGGACATATGGAGCAGTGAATGCAGTGGCCCGCTGGGTCTTTGTGAGAGCATTACAGTCCCATACCGGAGTTGGGAATTAGGAATTGTCGACAATCTCCTGGAATATCAATAGTATCAAATTCCTCTGCCTTTCACTTTTCAAAATGACCTCTCAAGCCACTCCAAAGCACAATGCGGCGTGTGAAGTATTGTAACAGTGACTTTCTACACCATCCCAACATCATCAATAAAAGTGTAGGGTAAGAAGGAAACAGCATATGCTGGTTCATGACCAAAGATAGACACAACCATGCGGAGCATCTCATCGGTCGCAGCATCTTTGGGAGAAAAGACAGTAAACCGATGTTCCCCACTCCCCTGACTTTCAATCTGGAAGAAGGATCTCACCCGAAACTTCCCTACGTTTCATTCCACCAAAGATATCCTGCCCTGAACCCGCTAAGGTTGCTCCCAGCGTTTGTGTCTTTCAATCGCTTGACAACATGCTCATCCACACCAGCCAGCAAAGTACTGTAAGAGAAAAATGCAATTCTCTTTAATCGAATAAAACAAAGCGCTGGAAGGCAGTCACGATGGGGCAGCGGTGTAGTTGCTGCCTTACAGCTAATGCAGCGCCGGAGACCCGGGTTCGATCTCATTATGGGTGCTGGCCTAATATGGGGTTTGGTACGTTCTCCCGCGTGTCCTTAAGCATGGGTTTACTTCCGAGATCTTCGTTTCCTCCCACACACTCCAAAACGTACAGGTTTGTAGGATAATTAGGTCTTGTAGGTTAATTGGCTTGGTAAATGTAAAAATTGTCCTTAGTGAGTGTAGAATGTGCGGGGACCCGGTGGGTTGGAGGGCCTGTTTCCGTGCTGTATCTCTAAACAAATTCAAGACACTTCGGTTCATAGCAGCTATCAAGGCACATAGGGACAGATGTATTTTGGTGAGGAAACCCTTCTTAAGATTCTGGCCTGTGGTGCTGTATGTCAGTGCCCTTCCTGAACTAGAAAACATTTTTGTCCTATGAACCTGGTATGCTACAATGCTAAGAACAATAATCTACACTGTTTGTGTAGCCCCTCCCTCCATTGTTCTATGCATTGCACTTAGCGTATGTCAAATTATATTTGTATACTAGACTCAAGGTGGGACCTGTTGGGTCCATGGTTCACATGGGAGGGCTGGTCCCCCAATGCAATATTCCACCGTCTCCACCAATTCCCAATATGGTGCGCCAGTAGGAGAAGGGGCTTGTCTGAGCGCAGGGGTGTTGTGGGCCGAAGGGACTGGTTTCCACAGGGCTATATGAGGACATTGTGGCCGAATGGCATCTTTGCAGGGCATCTCAGTCATTCGGCCTGGTGTGCTGGCAGCTCAAAAACTGTCGAAATTCTGCCCCAAAACAGGTGAGAGACTCTGTGAGGAGAAGGGAGAGAGGGTGAAGAATCAATTTTAAGACATTTTTCATCTTTTTTCTACAGATGACAGCAATGAAGGAGGAAATCTACCCTGCCTGATCTCACAGGCAGCCCAATGAAGGGAAGGAGAAAAATACTGGGATGTGGGTTAATACGTGCAGGGGAAATACTTAGGTGATGGCCGAAGGTGACTGCTCCTGAGCTAGTACAGGCCTGATGGACTTGAGGACTATACATTAAAATCTTCTGAGTGAAATCTCAGTGAAAGGCCCTTGTTTTTCTGGACTTTTCCGGCTTGGCACAGGCCTCTTGGCCACAATGCGCTTCTGGACTTATACGGCATTTTGCCCAAAGGGATGGGTTTCTTGCTAATATGGGCCTTGTGGACAAAATGAGTGGTTCAGACTAGGGCAGACAAACTCATTCCCATTCATTTCAGCCATTTCATTCAAAGCACAGGCAAGCCAAACACAATTCCCATTTCAATTTCAATTTTCTAATTTCCATTGCCATTTTAGTTTCAAGCACAGGGCAGCCCAAACAACACTCATTTTCATTTCATTTCATTTCGATTGCCATTATCAGTTTCAAGCACAGTGCAGGCAAAACAACTCAGCTCAATTTGCATTTTATTTCATTTCCATTGCCATTTCAGTTTCACTAGTATCCAGCTACTAGCAACAACTGTACCTTCCTCTCACCATTCAGGGCAATCTGGTAATCACTTTCTGAAGTCTATAATTGTCTTTCCCACGTATCACACAGTGAATTTAACACTCTATATGTTGACCTTTTTTTCCAACATTTTTTAATGCCCCCCTCCTTAGTATGTAAACTGCTTGGGATTAACATGCTACTAACTTACTCGATGTAATCATTGAAACGCTTTGGGTTGTGTCCCAGTGTATTGCGACCCACATCCTGAATATAATGCTGTGTTTGACCAAACACTCCACCACTGTACGGGAATATTCTTTGTGACTGTGCCATACTGAGCTGTAATTATAGATAGCAGTACAGCACATTGATGGACCGCTTCAAAGCCCACAATATTTTGTGCATGAAAACATTTGGGTATCAGGCTGAAATAACCACTTAATCCATTCCTATCCCTACCTGTACTCGTGCTCACTGAAATATCTCTCATAATGCTAGAACGAAGACGACATTCTCCACCGAACGCTTGAATCGCCTCTTCCAGCTCTGGCGGTAATGATTCTTGTCAAATCGATGCAGCTGCGATATCATCACACATTTCCAGGGAGCTCCATCAGCGAAGACTGGGAGAGGAGCTGTGATGATAAAAATTAATGTAATTATCAAGGTTGTCTTTTTCCCTCCACCGATAGCTGCTCTATGTCACACCCCAATTCTGCTAAAAGGCAAGACTACATGAAGGAACGAGGCAACTCCGATCAACGGGTTGCCTGTCGCCACGTGCCGGGATCTGCCCGCACACTGCATGGAGGAGGGAGACCCGGCTGCGATCCTCGGCATGTCCCATGCTGCTGCTGTACTTATTCCCTGTGGCATCTAAACATGTACTAGCTCACAACAATTGGCCCTCTCCCACTGATCAATCCACGGGTGCCATTCTCTTCTTGATTTCTGGATGGACACAATGTTGAAACCTTTGACAGAATAAACCGTTTGGCGACATTAAATACGACGTATCTCGCATCTTTAGCTTAAGCAATTCAGAGTTCAGAGCCACATATGCAAACAGGCCCTCGCCCAGTGAGTCCATGCCAATCAATTGATCACCCCTCACACTAGTTTAGTTATCTTCGTTCTGCGTATTAGAGGCAAATTACAGAGGGAAATTGAAGTTTATGCTAGCAGCCATAGGATATGGGAGGAAACACTCCCCATCATAGAAAAACAAGCAAACTCCACACAAACAATGGCCTGTGGTTAGAATCGAACCAGAGTCTTTGGTGACGTGAGGCGGCGGTTCTACCAAGCTGCACTACTCTGCTGACACTTATTGGTCACAGTGTACTGAGAAACCGTGAAAATATTTTGTTTGCTGCTATCCAATCTAGGCAGGAAATATACTATACATAAAAGCTATTCCCACAAGCCAAGCGCAAGTACAGCAGGTAGAGCGAAGAGAGTGCTGAATACAGTTTTTCTTCAGCATGTTTTGCGATACTTTCAGAGAAAACCGTCCAACGGCCGCAATGAAAGAAGTTTGTAAAAATTAAGGACTGGTCCCCCCCCCACATGCCACAACTCCACCAATGGAAGGATCTAAAAAGTTTCAGAAGTGATAATTCTGGCTGTAAAAATTTTAAATCGCCTAAGGGTTTCGCAATGCCTTTTACATACAAAAAGAAAACGCGTTTCGAAGCAAATTTACAGCCAGATTTATCACTTCTGAGACTTTTAGATACCCAAGTAGTCAGAAAAACACAAATAATTCTATACTGTTTGAAGAAATGCAGTGAGCAAACTCGATATTTCCCAATATTTTCAATTTCGATATCTGCACGGCCAATGTTTGCCAGCACTTTAGTGTCTGATGTTGTCCCTTCAGCTCTCGCTTCTCTTTACCTTCATTCGCTTCACGTTGGAATTCTGAAGTGGGTACATGGTCCTCGCATGCTTACCCGATTTTCCACAATTACTTGTAAGCGCAAAAATTCAACATTTAGGCCGTTTTAACATAGGAAAGTAACGTGTTTCGTGTATAAACACATATACGGAATACTGCGATGCCCTCGCAGAGTGGATTGAGCAGCTCCGTGCTTCAAGCCCTATGACCCAGTGACCTATGTGCATCCCCCCTATTAAAATCTATACCTCTACATTCAGCTGCTTACAAAACCAATACATACAGCATCTCCCCAAGGTTTTCAGAATGCCCACTCTAACATACTTCAAAAAGACAACATTGTAAATAGAAAGAACATTTGTGTGCTATTTCTAAATCATGCGAATGAAGGATGTGCACAAAATTACAAGATCAGCAGTAGATATTTTCCTGGAACAGAACATCAAATACAAGCAATAAAGAGAGATGGTATAAAAACACCCCATTGAAAACAAAAATGGTTGTATAACTCTGGAACCTCAAGAACCCAATAACACGTCCAGGAGTAGACCACCTGCACCTCTTGTCTGCCCCTGCCATTCCAAATGCTTTTAGCTATCTACCCACAAGACCAATCATCATCTGTGCCACAGCCTCGAAGCTTCAAATTCCCCTGATCCACCGTATCATTATGCCAGACCAAACATGTGTCAAATCCACAACATCTTCCACGCTTCATCTGATCGGAGCGTCAACTCACAGAGAAAGGGAAGTAACACCCTCGGATGGGGTTCCACCACACTCAGCTGGCCCTCTTCCAAACACAACCCGCCATCCAGACGAAAGCTTCCACACCACCAGAATACTCACTAGCGAAAGGGGGAATAAAATCATTTCATGACCAACTGCAAACATCCCAACTCTACTGGAAACTGTGGTCCCCCCACTGTCCCTATGGCACATCCCTGGAGTTTCCATTCCAAATAAGAAGATTATATCCCAGGCTGGACTCTGCAGGTCCCATGCTGTCAGTATGTCTCAGTAACCATCACCAGTCCCACTTCACAGAAGAGTCCATCCATCTCCATCTCTACAAAACGCTGGCCCAAACCCGCCCAAAGTTCATTGGAAGGCGTTACCGGAGAAGAGCTGGAGACGTCAGGTTGCCAGAGTGCCCAGTCAGGAGGGTGGAACCTGGTTCATGCCGACAGCTCTTCAAGGTAGGTGAGGTGCCCCACGGACACAAAGATGGGTGAGGATAGGTAGGCTTCGACTTCACAGGATCTGTCACCAGGACATCGAGCTCAGGAGCAGATCAGATTTGGACTTTGAAAATGGCGAATGCTGCATGTGTAATATGTGCTTTAAGAATATCACTGGGTTCAGTTACATATGGAACGACTGTACTGTTAGCAAACATCTGTTTTTCCTCTCAGCTCTCAGCCTCTCCAACTGATTTATCCTCAACAAACAAGATTAACCTTTGCTATCTTGCTGAACATTCTCTATTATCATAACGGAAAGATACAATTTTGCATAAATTGGTAATTACTTCCTGGTCCTGAACTATCCCCACTGTCAGACAAGTTGATCTTCTTTCCTACCTTTAAACTACCTCTAGCATCTAAATCAAACGTATTTGTTTATCTTACTGTAGTGTACAAGTAACAAATGACTACCATTTATTACCAATAATAAAGCCAATGTGTTTTTACTTATGATTAAAAATAGTGAATGCAGAAAGCGAGCGGACAGTGCAATGGTGGATGAGCCATTATCAGAACTGGGACGTGTATCAAATGTCTTGCTCAAAACTGCTTGAAAGTTTCCAGCTGTTCTATTTTCAAATTTTTCAGATCGTTCTTGAAAGCAATAATTTATTAATTCCATGCCCAAAAAAAAAACGGTGTGATAGTCACACTCCCCATCTTACAGTGGTCAAATAGAAATGGTGCAAAATTTCATATTTCCACTCACATACCCTATAGTCCCAACTCATTTGAAAAAAAGAATGAGAACTGACAGTGTACAAAACGCATTCGTGTGCAAACCGAAATCCTCAAAGGATCCCCTGTTTTTTTTTTTTCCTTTTTACCATCTTCTGCTGCAACTTCTCCTGGGATCCACTGTCCTCGACCTACTCAAAATAAATGAGCACGCATGTAAGTACATCCTCAAAGATAATGCCTACAAGTCTCGGTCAGGCTCAAATTGGTTGGATTGTGAGCCGTAATGGGATCCTTTCAACAACAACAATGCACCCCGGAGAAAGTTACAACGCCGAGCAGCCCGCTTTGTATGTAAGGACCACAAGCACAATGTTCAAGCGGGAATAATATGCTGACTTCTCTCCGATGGGATACCCTTAAGAGCTCCGCAGAATCAGGCCTTAAGACTGATTGCAATTTACAGAGGAATTCACAAAATCACGCCATCAAATCCCCTCATCCAGAAAACACCACTGCCATGAAACAAGACAAAATAACGGTTCCCTACATCATCAACTGGCTAAATTTCAATAAACTTGCTTTACCCAAGACGAAAGGGAATGGAATATGTTACCACCCGAACACATGCGCGCCCCGTTTTAAGTCATATAAAAAGGGGATTGAGCGACTAGATCGCCTCATACGTGAGAAAAAAGGCCCCAGTTTAAAATGTAATCAACTACTCTACTCACTCGCCTGGCACCAGATAACCACTGATGAAGCCTGTTTTGCCCAGTAATCAACTAGAAGCAGAACCAGTCTTATACGGGGGTGGGAGTGATAGGCCACAGGTCAAAAAAAATGTGCAACTCTTAATTGAGGAAGTTTTAATCAGGTAAAAAATAACTGAAACCGGAAATAAAATGCGACGGTTTCATTAATGAAATAGTTCCCTGAACATTAGCAATTTAGTAAGCATAAATAAACTGGGACCATTAGCTTTGACTCCAGCAGACTGCTCAGCTCATTCAACACATCAAGTGTTTGGTTACTAAACTTTATACAAGTGTGTAGTGATGGATGGCAGCATGAATCTCACAACACATCCAATGACTAAGATCAGCAGCAGCAGCAGCTGTTCTCAACAAGACTTTTTCCTGCTTCAAACTACACTGGGACACATTTTACCACAACAATTAATTCCAATTGCCTGACAGACAAGAGCAAAATCACATGTCAATGGGGAAATTTAAACCCTAGTCTCTCCCCAATATTAGAGCCTCCACTGGCGAGCGGCGGAGAAAATACTCACCGATGGATTGGATTGGAGTCAATCTCTGTCCTCGCTCATCCGGCCCGTGACTCCCCCGCCCGCACGGACAGTGGGGCCCCGCTCCCCACATGCGGGACCCACTCCCCCGGCCTGAACAGTGGAGTCCCTCTCCTCTTCATGCTTCCCCACCCGTGGACTCCCTCTCCCCTCTCCCACTCCTCTCTCCACTCCACGCCGCTACTGCAACAGTGGGTCGAGACAGAAGGAGTGAAGTGGCCCGCCTATCCGGTGACTTGCCCAGTGGTGAGCACAGGCCACTGCGGCATCATGCGGGGGGCGGGGCCAAGTCCATCAACAAGAAAGCCCAGGGGAGTGGTGTGGTGTGTGACCCCCAGAAAGGAAATTAACAAAACCCGCCGATCTGCAAATCTGAACAAAGACCCGCAGATGCTGCAAATCTGAAACTAAGACCCGCAGAGGCTGCAGGTCTGAGAGCAAACCCACAGATCTGCAGGGCGAAAATCAAATGGAAAACACAACCTCAAGTTCCCATTTAAGGTTGCACACCACCTCTACTTTAAGATGAAGTCCCCAAATGGTTTGAAGCCTCTCTCTCCCCCAAACAGAACCTGGCACATGTTTTGGGTGGAATTTGGCTGCGCATAACTTCTGCTCAGAGAAAACAAAATGCTGTTCCAACATTAACACCAACTCAAACATTACCACACTGTTCTAATGTCCAAGAAGGTTACAATTGCAAAGTCACTTGGCTGTTAGGTGTCAATTGGAATAAGTCTGGGAATTAGGAACTTATTTGGAACTTTAGAAATTATTGGAAAGACTTAAATTTCACGAGAGCATCATTGAAGGTGTAATAGTGTATATGAGATAGGACAAAAAGTGGGAGTACCACTTCCTGGCTAGGCACGTATACAGGGTAGCATGGTGATACAGAATTAGCTGAAAGATTGTAGACCTGTGAAACGTTCTCCACCACAGGATCATACAGGATCTGGAACTCAGCCAAAATTACCTTTGAAAGAACTACACACCAAAATTGTGCTTGAAGACTGGTTACCAGAAGGTGGGATCTGACCGATGAACGCTTGCACAACCGGCAAAGAAACTTTGGTCGAATACACTTGGCTTCCTCTGACTACAATGTTATTGAAAGCGCAAATGATCAACGTAACCTGGGGGTGGAGGTTCCACTGGAAACAGAGTGATGAAGACTGGAACCCCAAGCACACTTACACTTGGTTGAAGCTGGGCAGCCATTGTTCCACCGTTCCTCAGAGTCAGAAACATGCCAGCCCAGAAACACACTGACCACCACTTCCAGTCACAGATCTGAACCCCTGGATTCCTGTTACTCTTCACTTGGGAAAACAGGAGTCAAGAGTGTTTAACTTCTCACAGGTACAATGGAATAAAGAAAGGTTTAAAGACGTACAGCAGCATAACATAACACCCGGCATACATCCAATCTATGGACATTGCAATTCAGTCACCCCTCATTCCTCTAAACGCTAAAGATCAGAGGACGAGCATACGATCTCGCTACACACGGCAACACCATCCTGATGAAACTTGATGCATTATTTATTCCTTAATGTATTCAATAAATGTTAGCTATTACGCTTGTGGTGCTTGCAGCTAGGCGCCAGGTTAATTGTAGAATAGTACAAACAAACATTCAACAGAATACAGCATGGCTGCGTTCTTTATCTGCTGACGAGGATTGTCTCACATTTCCCACAGTCACC
>CM069160.1:20495389-20561551 GCA_035221665.1 Okamejei kenojei | reverse complement strand
ACTGACAACCAAATTTCCATTTGTGAACATCAAATTCTTAAAAAGCGAGCAAGCAACTGGCCGCAGTCGCCTGACCAAAAAAACCATTTTTGTGAACACTAAGTGTTTAAAAAAAAACGTGAGGCAAACAATGGGCGGCAGCCACCTGACAACCAAAATCCTTTCGTGAACATACAAAACAACTTATAAAAAGGCGAGGCAAACAATTGGGCGCAGCCGCCTGTCCAACCAAATCCATTTTGTGAACACCAATTCCTTTTAAAGGCGAGGCAAGCAACTGGGCGCAAGTCCCTGCCTGACCAACAAAATCCATTTTGTGAACACAAAGTATTAAAAACGTGAAGGCAAACAATTTGGGCGGCAGCCACCTGACAACCAAAAACCATTTCTGAACACAAACTCTTTAAAAAGGCGAGGCAAAAACAAGTGGGCCGCAGCCGCCTGTCAACACAAAATCCCTTTTGATGAACACAATCTCTTTCACAAAGGTGAGGCAAACAATTGGGCCACAGCCATCTGACAACCAAACTCCATTTTGTGAACACAAACTTTATTTTAAACCGACGAGGCAAACGACTGGGCAGCAAGCAGCCACCTGACAACTAAAATTCATTTTATGAACACAAACTTTTTTTGGAAAAAAATTTTGGTGAAGACCAACTCTTTCAAAATGCAGGCAAAACAATAGTGGCAGCAGCCCACCTGTCAACCAAAATCCATTTTGTGAACAGAAACACTTTAAAAAGGCGTGGCAAGCAATTGGGCCGCAGCCGCATGACAACTAAAATCCATTTTGTGAACACAAACGCTTCAAAAAGGCGAGGGAAACAATTGGGCCGCAGCCACCCTGACAACCAAAATCCATTTTTGTGAAACACAAATTTCTTTAAAAAGGCAAGGCAAACAAATTGGCACACCCCACCTGACAACAAAAATCCATTTTGTGAACACAAACTCTTTAAAAAAAGGGCTAGGCAAAAACAATTGGCAGTGAGCCACCTTACAACCAAAATCCATTTGTGACCAAAACACTCAAAAAGGCGAGGACAAACAATTGGGCCACAGCAACGTGACCAACCAAAATCCATTTTGTGAAACACAATACCTCTAAAAAAGGCAGGCAACCAATTTGGGCTGCAAGCCGCCTGCCAACCAAAATCCATTTTGTGAACACAAGGTCTTTAAAAAGGCGAGGCAAACAATATGGCCGCAGCACCTGACAACCAAATGATTTTGTAACACACAGTTTTATTTCATTTCAACAAGGCGAGGCAAAAAATTGGGCAGCAAAGTAGCCACCTGAGCAACCAAAATTTCAATTTATGTGAACAACAAACTTTTTGACAAAAACGGAGTTCAACAGTTTTAGGGCAGCAAGCAGCCACCTGACAACCAAAATCCATTTTTGTGAACACAAACCATTTCAAAAGGGCGAAGCAAGCAATTGGGCCGCAGCCGCATGACAAATAACATCCATTTTTGTGAACACAAACGCTTCAAAAAGGCGAGGGAAACAATTGGGCGCGGGCAGCCACCTGAACAACCAAAATCCATTTGTGAAACAAACTTTTTTATAAAAATGCCGTGGCAAGCAATGTCAGCAAGCAGGCCACCTGACAACCAATATTAAATTTGGAACAATCAATCTATTTTTTGAAAAGGCGAGGCAAACAAACCGGGAACCCACCTGTCAACTCCATAATTCTATTGTGACCACAACACTTTTGGAACAAAAAAGGCGAGCACACATGGGCAGAAGCAGCCACCTCACAGCCAAATTAATATAGTAATTACAACGTTTTTTAAAAAAAGGCAAGGATACAATTGGCAGGAAGCAACCACCGACAACCAAAATTTCATTTTCCTGAACACAAACTCTTTTTAAAAAAGGCGAGCAAACAATTGGCATGCAAAGCTGCCCACCTGACAAACCAAAATTCATTTTGTGAACACAAACGCCTTTAAAAAGGCGAGTCAAACAATTGGGTCGCAGCCCCAAACCTGCAACCAAAAATCAGGCCATTTGTGAACTCAAATATTGTTGTGAAAAATGTGAGCAAACATTTTGTACAAGCAGCTACCAAACAACCACAATTTGATATTGTGACCACAAAGATTTTTCGTAAAAATGGCGACGCAAACTATTGGGGCTGCAAGCAGCCACGTGAAAACCAAATTCATTTTGTGAACACAAACTATTTTTTAAATGTCGAGGGCAAACAACTGGCTCAAGCAGCCACCTGACAACCAATATTAAATTTGGTGAACACAATCCTTTTTTTTTAAAGGCGAGGCAACAAAGACCAACCTGGCACCCACCTGACAACCAAAATTCATTTGTGAACACAAAACTTTAAAAAAAAAGGCGAGGCAAACAATTGGCAGCAAGCAAGCCACCTGACAACAAATTCCATTTTGTGACACAAACACTTTTAAAATGGGCGAGGCAAACAATTGGGCCGCAGCCACCTGACAACCAAAATCCATTAATAGTGAACACAAAATATTTTTTTAAAAAGGAAGGCCAAACACCTGGGCATTAAAACACCCACCTTACAATCAAAATTCATTTTTGTGAACACAAACTTTTGGAAAAAAAAAGGCAGGCAAACAATTGGGCCAGCAAGCAGCCACCGAACAACGAAAATTCATTTTAGTGAAGATAAATGTTTTTTAAAAAAGGCAAGGCAAACAAATGGCAGGAAGAAACCACCTGACAACTAAAATTCATTTTCCTGTACTCAAACATAATTTATTAAAAAAGGGTGTGGCAAACAATGTGCACAAGCAGCCCACCTGACAACCAAAATCCATTTTTGTGAACACCAACTCTTTAAAAAGGCAACGCAAACAATTGTGCCGCAGCCTACCTGCAACCAAAATCCATTTTGTGAACACAAACTTTTTTATTAAAAATGCGGGCAAGCAATTGGGCAGCAAGCAGCCCACCTGACAAACCAATATAAAATTAGTGAGCACAATCTATGGTTTGGGTATTTTGGCGAGCCAACCTGGAACCCACCTGACAACCAAAAATTCATATTGTGAACACAAACTTTTGAAAAAAAGGCAAGGCAAACAATTTGGCAGCAAGCAGCCCACCTAACAACCAAAATAAATTTTGTGATAACAACGTTTTTAAAAAAAGGTCAGGCCAAACAATGGTCAGGAAGAAACCACCTGGACAACAAAAATTCATTTTCTAACACAAATTATTTTTTTTAAGGCAGGCAAACACTTGGGCACAACAGCCACCTGACAACCGAAAATTTCATTTTGTGAACACAAACTCTTCAAAACGTCGAGTCAAACAATTGGGCCGCAGAGCCACCTAAAAACCAAATCCCTTTGTGAACGCAAACAGTTTTGTTAAAAATATTGCGGCAAACAATTGGGTAGCAAGCAGGCCACCAAACAAACACCACTATTGATATTGTGAACACAAGTTAAAACAAAAATGGCGACACAACGCAATTGGGCAGCAAGCAGCCACGTGAAAACGCAAAATTCATTTTGGGAACAAAAACTATTTTTAAAAAGTCGAGGCAAAACAACTGGGCTTGCAAGCACCCACCTGACAACCAAAATCCATTTCGTGAACACAAACAATTTAGAAAAGGCGAGGAAACAAATGGGCCGTCAGCCGCCTGTCCAACAAAATCCATTTTTGAGATCACAAAATTCCTTTGTAAAAGGCGAGGCAAGCAACTGGCCGCAGTCGCCTGAAAAACAAAATCATTTTGTGAACACAAAAATATTTAAAACGGTTGAGGCAAACAATTGGGCGGCAGCCACCTAACAACCAAAATCCTTTTCGTGAACACAAACTCTTAAAAGGCGAGGCAAAAATTGGGCCGGCAGGCCGCCTGTCAACCAAAATCCAATTTTTTGGAACTGCAATCTCTTTAAAAAAGGCGAGGCAAACATTGGGCCACACCATCTGACAACCAAACGCCATTTTTGTGACACAACTTTTTAATTTTAAACCGACGGGGCAAACTCACTGGCAGCAACAGTCCACCTGACAACAAAATTCATTTAAGAACACAAACATTTTTGGAAAAAAATTTGTGAAGACAAACATCTATAAAAAGCAGGGCAAACAATAGTGCGCACCACCTGTCCAACCACATCCTTTTGTGAACAGAACCACTTTAAAAAAGGCGAGGCAAAACAATTGGGCTGCAGCCGCCTCCAACCCAAATCCAATTTGTCAACACACACTCTTTAAAAAGGTGCAGCAAACAATTTGGCGGCAAGTCCCCCCACCTGACAACTAAAATTCATTTTTTGTGAAACACAAACTTTTAAACGAAAAACGGGAGGAGCCAACTGTTAGAGCAAGCAGCCACCTGACAACCAAAATCCATTTTTTGTGAACACAAACCATTACAAAAGGCTCGACGCAAGCAATTGGGCCGGGGGGGGGGGGGGCCGCAGCCGCATGACAACAAAATCCATTTTGTGAACACAAACGCTTCCAAAAAGGCGAGGGAAACAATTGGCGGCAGCCACCTGACAACCAAAAATCCAATTTGGGAACACAATTCCTTAAAAAGTGCACGGCAAACGTTATGGCCACACCCACCTGCCACAAAAATCCATTTTGTGAACACAAACTCTTTAAAAGGCGAGGCCAACAATTGGGCCAGAAGCCACCATACAACCAAAATCCATTTTGGGAACACAAACTCTTAAAAAGGCGAGGCCAAAACAATTGGGCCACAGCAAACGTGACAACCAAAATCCATTTTGTGAACACACAAACTCCATTAAAAAGGCGAGCAAACAAATGGGCAGACGCCACCTGACAACCAAATCCATTTGTGAATCACACACTCTTTAAAAAAGGCGAGGCCAACAATTGGGCTGCAGCCGCCTGAAAACCAACTCCATTTTGTGAACACAAACACTTTATAAAGGTGAGGCAGACCATGGGCCCGCAGCCCCCAGACAACCAAAAAAATCCATTTGTGAACACAATTCAATTTAAAAAGGGAGGCAAACAAATGGGCCACAGCCACCTGACAACCACAATCCATTTGTGAACACAAACTCATATATAGGCGAGTAAACATTGGGACCCACACCCACCTGACACAAAAAATCCATTTTGACACAAACTCTTTAAAAAGGCGAGGCAAACAATTGGGCAGGAGCCACCTTACAACCAAAATCCATTTTGTGAACACAATCTCTTTAAAAAGGCGAGGCAAACAATTGGGCCGCAGCCACCTGACAACCAAAATGCATTTTGTGAACACACACTTTATTTCAACAAGGCGAGGCGAAAAATTGGGCAGCAAGCAGCCACCTGACAACCAAAATTCATTTTGTGAACACAAACTTTTTGACAAAAAGGGGAGGCAAACAGTTAGGCAGCAAGCCCCACTGACAAGCTAAATCCATTTTGAGAACACAAACCAGTTTAAAATGCGAAGCAAGCAATTGGGCCGCAGCCGCCTGACAACTAAAATCCATTTTATGAACACAAACTCTTCAAAAAGGCGAGGGAAACAATTGGGCCGCAGCCACCTGCAAATCAAAATCCATTTTGTGAACACTAATTCTTAAAATGGTGAGGCAAACAATTGGGCCACAGCACCTGACAACCAAAATCCATTTGTGAACAAACTCTTAAAAATGCTGGCAACAATTTGGGCCCAGTCCCCACCAGAAAATTCAAAATCCATTTTTGTGAAAACAAACTCTTTAACTCTTTAAAAAGGGCATGCAAACTATTGGGTGGGCCCGCAGCCGCCATACACAAAAAAAATCCATTTTGTGAAACACAACCTCTTTAAAAAGCGATGCAAACAATTGGGCCGCCAGCTGCCTGTTAACCAAAATCCATTTAGTGAACACAACTCTAACAAAAGGCGAGGCAAACAATTGGGCACCCTGACCACCAAAAAATTCAATTTTCTGAACTCAATCTTTTTTTTGGAAAGCGAGGCAACCATTGGGCCAGGAAACAAGCAGCAACCTGAACAACCAGAACCCATTTGTGCACACAAACCTTCAAAAAGGCGAGGAAACAATGGGCGGCAACTACCGACAACCAAAAATCCATTTGTGAACACTAATTCTTTAAAAAGGCAGCAAACAATTGGCCACACCGAACCCCCCCCTGTTACATCAATAATAATCCATTTTGGTGAACACAACTCATTTAAAAGGCGAGTGCAAACTATTGGGCAGGAGTCCCACCTTAGCAAACCAAAATCCAATATGTGAACACAAACTCCTTAAAAAGGCGAGAAATCAAATGGGCAGAAGCCACCTGAACAACCAAAAACCATTTTGCAACGACAAACTCATTAAAAAGGCGAGGCCAAACAATTGGGCTGGCAGCCGCCGGACAACCAAAATCCATTTTGTGAACACAATCCTATTAAAAAGGCGTTGCAAACAATTGGGGGGGGGGCCGCACCACCTTGACCACCAAAATGAATTTTCAGAACACAAACTATTTGTAAAAAAGGCGAGCACACAATTGGTCACCAACAACCACTGACAACCAAAATTCATTTTCTGAACTCAATTTTTTATAAATGGCCAGGCAAACAATTGGGCAGCAAGCCGCCACCTGACAAACAAAATTCATTTTGTGAACTCAAACCCTATAAAAAGGCGAGGCAAACAATTGGGCAGCAAGCAGCCACCTGAAAACCAAAATCCATTTTGTGAACAGAAACTCTTCAAAAAGGCGAAGCATACAAATGGCCCGCAGCCGCCGCCTGACAAACCAAATTCCAATTTGTGAACAACAAAAACTTTACATAAAAGGCGAGCAAGCAACTGGCCGCAGGTCGCCTGACAAACAAAATCCATTTTGTGAACACAAAGTGTTTAAAACGGTGAGGCAAACAATGGGGCGGCAGCCACCTGACAACCAAAATCCATTTCGTGAACACAAACACTTTAAAAAGGCGAGGCAAACAATTGGGCCGCAGCCGCCTGTCAACCAAAATCCATTTTGTGAACACAAATTCTTTTAAAAGGCGAGGCAAGCAACTGGGCCGCAGTCGCCTGACAAACAAAATCCATTTTGTGAACACAAAGTATTTAAAACGGTGAGGCAAACAATTGGGCGGCAGCCACCTGACAACCAAAATCCATTTCGAGAACACAAAGGCGAGGCAAACAATTGGGCCGCAGCCGCCTGTCAACCAAAATCCATTTTGTGAACACAATCTCTTTAAAAAGGTGAGGCAAACAATTGGGCCACAGCCATCTGACAACCAAACTCCATTTTGTGAACACAAACTTTATTTTAAACCGACGAGGCAAACGACTGGGCAGCAAGCAGCCACCTGACAACTAAAATTCATTTTATGAACACAAACTTTTTGGAAAAAAATTTTGTGAAGACAAACTCTTTAAAAAGGCAGAGCAAACAATAGTGCTGCAGCCACCTGTCAACCAAAATCTATTTTGTGAACAGAAACACTTTAAAAAGGTGAAGCAAACAATTTGGCCGCAGCCACCTGACAACCAAAATTCAGTTTGTGAACACGAACGTTTTGAAAAAAAGGCGAGGCAAACAATTAGGCAGCAAGCAGCCACCTGACAACCAAAATCCATTTTTGTAACACCAATCATTTCAAATGGAGGCGAAGTCAAGAGCAAATTGGGCCGGCAGCCGCATGGCACCTAAAATCCATTCGGTGAAACACAAACGCTTCAAAAAGGCGAGGAAACCAATGCGGCAGTCCCCCCCACCTGACAACCAAAAATCCATTTTTGTTGAACACTAATTCTTTAAAAGGCAGGCAAACAATTGGGGCCACACCCACCTGACAACAAAAATCCATTTTGTGAAAACAAACTCTTTAAAAAGGCGAGGCAAACAATTGGGCAGGAGCCACCTTACAACCAAAATCCATTTTGTGAACCAAAACTCTTTAAAAAGGCGAGGCAAACAATTGGGCCACAGCAACGTGACAACCAAAATCCATTTTGTGAACACAAACTCTTTAAAAAGGCGAGGCAAACAATTGGGCTGCAGCCGCCTGACAACCAAAATCCATTTTGTGAACATAATTTCTTTAAAAAGGCGAGGCAAACAATTGGGCCGCAGCCACCTGACAACCAAAATGCATTTTGTGAACACACAGTTTATTTCAACAAGGCGAGGCAAAAAATTGGGCAGCAAGTAGCCACCTGACAACCAAAATTCATTTTGTGAACACAAACTTTTTGACAAAAAGGGGAGGCAAACAGTTAGGCAGCAAGCAGCCACCTGACAACCAAAATCCATGTTGTGAACACAAACCATTTCAAAAGGCAAAGCAAGCAATTGGGCCGCAGCCGCATGACAACTAAAATCCATTTTGTGAACACAAACGCTTCAAAAAGGCGAGGGAAACAATTGGGCGGCAGCCACCTGACAACCAAAATCCATTTTGTGAACACTAATTCTTTAAATAGGCAAGGCAAACAATTGGGCCACACCCACCTGACAACAAAAATCCATTTTGTGAACACAAACTCTTTAAAAAGGCGAGGCAAACAATTGGGCAGGAGCCACCTTACAACCAATAATCCCATTTTTGTGAACACTAACCCTTTAATATAGGCGAGGCAAACATGTGCCCACACCTCCTGACAACAAAAATCCAATTTGTGAAACACAAACTCTTTAAAAAGGCGAGGCAAACAATTGGCAGGAGTCCACCTTACAACCAAAATCCGCATTTTGTAGCACAAACTCTTTAAAAAGGTGAGGCAAACAATTGGGCCACAGCAACATGACAACCAAAATCCATTTTGTAAACACAATCTATTTAAAAAGGCGACGCAAACAATTGGTCCGCCGCAGCCACCTGACAACCAAAATCCATTTTGTGAACACAACTCTTTATATAGGCGGGCAAACCATTGGCCACAGCCACCACCTGAACAACAAAAAACCCTTTTGTGAACCAAACTCTTTTAAAAGGCGAGCAAACAATTGGGCGGAGCTACCTACAAAACCAAAATCCATTTTGTGACCACAAACCTTTAAAAAAAAAGGGTGAGGCAAACAATTGGCCACAGAACTGACAACCAACATCCCATTTTGTAAACACAAACATCCTTTAAAAAGGCGAGGCAAACAAATGGGCAGAAGCCCCCAGACAACCAAATCCATTTTGCGAACACAAACTCTTTAAAAAGCGAGGCAAACAATTGGGCTGCAGCCGCCTGACAACCAAAATCCATTTTGGTGAACACAAACTCTTTAGATAGGCGAGGCTAAAACCATTGGCCGCAAGCCCCCCTGACAACCAAAATCTATTTTTGAGAACAACAATCTCTTAAAAAAGGCGAAGGCAAACAATTGGGCCGCAGCCACGACAACCAAAAATGCATTTTGTGAACACGCACTTTATTTCAACAAGGCGCGGCGAAAAATTGGGCAGCAAGCAGCCACCTGACAACCAAAATTCATTTTGTGAACACAAACTTTTTGACAAAAAGGGGAGGCAAACAGTTAGGCAGCAAGCAGCCACCTGACAACCAAAATCCATTTTGAGAACACAAACCAGTTTAAAATGCGAAGCAAGCAATTGGGCCGCAGCCGCCTGACAACTAAAATCCATTTTATGAACACAAACTCTTCAAAAAGGCGAGGGAAACAATTGGGCCGCAGCCACCTGCAAATCAAAATCCATTTTGTGAACACTAATTCTTAAAATGGTGAGGCAAACAATTGGGCCACAGCACCTGACAACCAAAATCCATTTTGTGAACACAAACTCTTTAAAAAGGCATGGCAAACAATTGGGCCACAGCCACCTGACAATCAAAATCCATTTTGTGAACACAAACTCTTTAAAAAGGCGAGGCAAACTATTGGGCCACAGCCGCCTCACAAAAAAAATCCATTTTGTGAACGCAAACTCTTTAAAAAGGCGATGCAAACAATTGGGCCGCAGCTGCCTGTTAACCAAAATCCATTTTGTGAACACAACTCTTACAAAAGGCGAGGCAAACAATTGGGCCACAGCCGCCTGACAACCAAAATCCATTTTGTGCACTCAAACTCTCAAAAAAGGCAAGGCAAAAAAAAAACAAATTTGGGCCGCAGCCGCCTGACAACCAAAATCAATTTTGTGAACACAAACGTTTTGAACAGGCGAGGCAAACAATTGGGCTGCAGACGCCTGACAACCAAAATCCATTTTGTGAACATTAAGTCTTTAAAAAGGCGAGGCAAACAATTGGCCCGCAGCCCCTTGTCAACCAAAATCCATTTTGTGAACAAAAACTCTTTAAAAAGGAGAGGCAAACAATTGGGTCTGAGTCACCTGCCAACCCAAATCCATTTTGTGAACACAAACTCTATAAAGCGGCGAGGCAAACGATTGGGCCGCAGCCACCTGACAACCAAAATCCATTTTGTCAAACACAAACTCTTTAAAAAGGCGAGGCAAACGATTGGGCAGCAAGCAGCCACCTGGCAACTAAAATTCATTTTTTGAACACAAACTTTTAAAAAAGGCGAGCCAAACAATTGGGCAGCAAGCAGCCACCTGCCAACCCAAATCCATATAGTGAACCCAAACTCTTAAAAGGTAGTCAAACAATGGGCCCCAGCTACCTGACAAACAATTGGGAAGCAAGCAGCCACCTGCCAACCCAAATCCATTTTGTGAACACAAACTCTTCAAAAGGGTGAGGCAAACAATTGGGCTGCAGTCACCTGACAACCAAAATCCATTTTTGTGAACACAAATTCTTTCCAAAGGCGAGGCAATGAATTGGGCCGCAGCCACCTGACAACCAAAATCCATTTTGTGAACACAAACTTTTTTTAAAAAGGCGAGGCAAACAATTGGGCAGCAAGCAGCCACCTGACAACCAAAATTCATTTTGTGAAGATAAACGTTTTTTAAAAAAGGCAAGGCAAACAATTGGGCAGGACGAAACCACCTAACAACCAAAACTCATTTTCTGTACTCAAACTTATTTTTTAAAAGATGAACACAAACCCTTTAAAAATGCGACGCAAACAATTGTGCCGCAGCCACCTGACAACCAAAATCCATTTTATGAACACAAACTTTTTTTTTAATGCGTGGCAAGCAATTGGGCAGCAAGCAGCCACCTGACAACCAAAATTCATTTTGTGAACACAAACACTTCAAAAAGGCGAGGCAAACAATTGGGCCACAAACACCTGACAAACAAAATCCATTTTATGAACACAAACTCTTCGAAATGTCGAAGCAAACAATTGGGCCGCAGCCACCTGACAACCAAAATCCATTTTGTGAACGCAAACATTTTGTTAAAAATGTGAGGCAAACAATTGGGTAGCAAGCAGCCACCAAACAACCACAATTGATTTTGTGAACACAAGTTTTTTTTAAAAATGGCGACGCAAACAATTGGGCAGCAAGCAGCCACGTGAAAACCAAAATTCATTTTGTGAATACAAACACTTTAAAAAGGCGAGGCAAACAATTGGGCCACAAACACCTGACAAACAAAATTCATTTTGAGAACACAAACACTTTAAAAAGGCGAGGCAAACTATTGGGCCACAAACACCTGACAAACAAAATCCATTTTGTGAACCCAAAACTCTTCTAAAAGTCGAAGCAAAACAATTGGGCCGCAGCACCGACAATCCCAAAAAAAATCCAATTTTTGTGAACGCAAACATTTGTTAAAAATGTGAGCAAACCATTGGGTACAAGCAGCCACCCAAAAAACCACAATAGATATTGTGAACACACAAGTTTTTTTTAAAAATGGCAGACGCAAACAATGGCACAAGCAGAGCCACGTGAAAAAACCAATATTAATTTTGTGAACACAAACTATTATTTAAAAAGTCGAGGCAAACAACTGGGCTGCAAGCAGCCACCTGACAACCAATATCCATTTTGTGAACACAAACCTTAAAAAAAATGTGTGGCAAGCAATTGGGCAGCAAGCAGCCACCTGACAACCAAAATCCATTTTGTGAACGCAAACATTTTGTTAAAAATGTGAGGCAAACAATTGGGTAGCAAGCAGCCACTAAACAACCACAATTGATTTTGTGAACACCATCTTTTTTTTTAAAAGGCGAGGCAAACAACCTGGCACCCACCTGACAACCAAAATTCATTTTGTGAACACAAACTTTTGGAAAAAAAGGCGAGGCAAACAATTGGGCAGCAAGCAGCCACCTAACAAACAAAATTCATTTTGTGAACACAAACGTTTTTTAAAAAAGGCAAGGCAAACAATTGGGCAGGAAGAAACCACCTGACAAACAAAATTCATTTACTGAACTCAAACTTTTTAAAAGGCGAAGCAAACAATTGGGCAGCAAGCAGACTGGTGAAACCCAAAATTCATTTTGAAAAAACACAAACTATTTTTTTAAAAAGGCGTGCAAACATTTGGGACAGCAAGCAGCCCACCTGACAACCAAAAATCATTTTGTTGGGAACACAAACTCTTAAAACGGCAAGGCGAAACAATAGGGCCGCAGCCACCTGACAACCAAAATCCTTTTTGTGAACACAAACTCTTCAAAAAGGCGATGCACACAATTGGGCCGCAGTCACCTGACAACCAAAATCCATTTTGTGAACACAAGTTTTTTTTTTTTTAATGGCGAGGCAAACAATTGGGCAGCAAGCAGCCACCTGAGAAACAAAATTCATTTTGTGAACACAAACTATTTTTAAAAAAGGCGAGGCAAACAATTGGGCAGTAAACAGCCACCTGACAACCAAAATTTATATTGTGAACACAAACTTTTTGAAAAAAAGAAGAGGCAAACAATTGGGCAGGAAGAAACCACCTGACAACCAAAATCAATTTTATGAACGCAAACTCTTTATAAAGGTGAGTAAAACAATTGGGCCACAGTCACCTGACAACCAAAATCCTTTTTGTGAAGACAAACTCTTCAAAAAGGCAAGGCAAACAATTGGGCAGCAAGCAGCCACCTGCCAACCCAAATCCATTTGGTGAACACAAATTCTATAAAGAGACGAGGAAAACAATTGGGCCGCAGCCACCTGACAACCAAAATCCATTTTGTGAAGACAAGCTTTGTTTTTAAAGAAAGGCGAGGCAAACAATTGGGCCGCAGCCACCTGACAACCAAAATTCATTTTATGAACAAAAATTTGTTTTTTAAAGCGAGGCAAACAATTGAGCAGCAATCAGCCACCTGACAACCAAAATTCACTTTGTGAACACACACCTTTTTTTAAAAAGGCAAGGCAAACAATTGGGCAGCAAGCAGCCAAATGACAACCAAAATTCATTTTGTGAACACAAACTTTAAAAAAAGGCGAGCCAAACAATTGGGCAGCAAGCAGCCACCTGCCAACCCAAATCCATTTAGTGAACACAAAGTCATTAAAAAAGGTGAGGCATAACATGGGCCGCAGCCCACCTGACTACCAAAAACCATATTGAGAACACAATCTCTTAAAAAGGGCGAGACAATCAATTGGCCGCACTCGCCAGACACCAAAAACCCCCTTTGTGAACACAAAATTCTTTTAAAAAGGCGATGCAAATCAATTGGGCCGCACCCCCCTGACCCACCAAAATCCAATTTGTGAACACAAACCTCCTTGAGCAAGGCGAGGCAAAACAATTGGGCCGCTGCCCCTTTCAACCAAAAACCATTTGGTGAAAACAAACTCCTTTAAAGCGGCGAGGCAAACATTTGGGCCGCAGCCACCTGACAACCAAAAACCAATTTTGTCAAAACAACTCTTTAAAAAGGCGAGCAAACGATTGGGCAGCAAGCAGCCACCTGGCAACCAAAATTCCATATTTTTGAATCAACAAACGTTAAAAAAGGCGAGCAAACACTTGGGCAGCAAGCAGCCACCTGCCAATCCCAAATCCAATTAGTGAACACAAACTCTTAAAATGGGTATGCAAACAATTGGCCCCAGCTACCCTGACCAAACAAAATCCATTTTGTAACACAAAACTCTTCAAAAGGCGAGGCAATCAATTGGCTGCAGTCATCTGACAACCAAAAATCATTTTGGAACACAACCTTTAAAAGGCAAGGCAAACATTTGGGCCCGCAACCACCTGACAAACCAAAAATCTATATTGGTGAACACAAACGCATTAGAAAGGTGAGTAAGACAATTGGGTCGCAGCCCACCTGACAACCAAAATCCCTTTTGTGAACACAAACTCTTCAAAAAAGGCAATGCACACAATTGGCCGCAGTCATACCGACAACCAAAATCCATTTTGTGAACCCAGCAGTTTTTTTTTTTTTAATGGCGAGGCATCAATTGGGCAAGCAAGCAGCACCTGAGAAAACAAATTCATTTTGTTGAACACAAACCTATTTTTTTAAAAAAGGCGAGGCAAACATTGGGGCAGTAAACAGCCACCTGACAACCAAATTTATATGTGAACACAAAACTTTTTTGAAAAAAAGAACGAGGCAAAACAATTGGGCAAAAAGAACCACCTGACAACCAAAATCACAATAATTATGAACGCAAACTCATTATAAAACAATTGGGCCACAGTCACCTGACAACCAAAATCCTATTTGTGAAACAAACTCATCAAAAAGGCAAGGCAAACAATTGGGCAGCAAGCAACCACCTGACGACCCAAAATCATATTGTGAACACAAACCATTTGTGAAAGGCATGGGAACAAATGGGCTAGCAAAGCAGCCAAAAGACAACCAAAATTTCATTTGCAACACAAACTTTAAAAAAAAGGCAAGCCCAAAACAATTGGCAGCAAGAAGCGCGCACCTCCAATCACAACTCTTTAAAATGGGGAGGCAAACAATTGGGCCCCCGCCACCTGACAACCAAAATCCATTTTGTGAACACAAACTCTTCAAAAAGGCAAGGCAAACAATTGGGCCGCAGTCACCAAACAACCAAAATATATTTTGTGAACACAAACTATTTTTTAAAAAGGCGAGGCAAACAACCTGGCAGTAAAAACCCACCTGACAACCAAAATTCATTTTGTGAACACAAACATTTGGAACAAAAGGCGAGGCAAACAATTGGGCAGCAAGCAGCCACCTGACAACCAAAATTCATTTTGTGAACACAAACCCTTTAAAAAGGTGAGGCAAACAATTGGGCCGCAGCCAGCTGACAACCAAAATCCATTTTGTGAACACCAACTCTTTAAAAAGGCGACGCAAACAATTGTGCCGCAGTGCCACCTGACAACCAAAATCCATTTTGTGAACACAAACTTTAAAAAAAAATGCATGGCAAGCAATTGGGCAGCAAGCAGCCACCTGACAACCAATATTAAATTTGTGAATAAAATCTATTTTTTGAAAATGCGACGCAAACAACCTGGCACCCACCTGACAACCAAAATTCATATTGGGAACACAAACTTTTGGAAAAAAGCGAGGCAAACAATTGGGCAGCAAGCCGCCACCTGACAACCAAAATCCATTTTGTGAACTTAAAGGTTTTTTAAAAAAGGCAAGGCAAACAATTGGGCAGGAAAAAACCACCTGACAACCAAAATTCATTTTCTGAACTCAAACTTTTTTTTTAAAAGGCGAGGCAAACAATTGGGCAGCAAGCAGCCACCTGACAACCAAAATTCATTTTGTGAACACAAACACTTTAAAAAGGCGAGGCAAACAATTGGGCCACAACCACCTGACAACCAAAATCCATATTGTGAACACAAACTCTTCAAAAAGTCGAGGCAAACAATTGGGCCGCAGCCACGTGACAGCCACAATTCATTTTGTGAACACAATTTTTTTTTAAAATGGCGACGCAAACAATTGGGCAGCAAGCAGCCACGTGAAAACCAAAATTCCTTTTTGTGAACACAAACAATTTTTTTTAAATGTTGAGGCAGAACAACTGGATAGGCAGCAAGCAGCCACCTGATTCACACAATATTAAATTTGTGAAGCACAATTCTTTTTTTTTTAAAGCCAGCAAACAACCTGGCACCACCTGACAACCACATTTTTCTTTTGTGAACACAAACTTTGGGAAAAAAATTCGAGCCAAACAATAGGGCCCAGCAAGCGCCACCTAACAACCAAATTCATTTTGTGTACACACAAACGATTTATAAAAAGGCAAGGCAAACAATTGGGCAGGAAGAAACCACCAGACAACCAAAATTCATTTTCTGAACTCAAACATTTTTTGTTAAAAGGCGAAGCAAACAATTTGCATAAGCAGACAGCACGTGAAATCAAAATTTCATTTTGTGAACACAAACTAATTTTTATAAAGTCGAGGCAAACAACAGGGCTGCAACCACCACTACAACCAAAATTAATTTTGTGAACACAAGCTTTTTTTATAAAAGGCGAGGCAAACAATTGGGCAGCAAGCAGCCACCTGACAACCAAAATTCATTTTGTGTGTCACAAACTAATTTTTTTAAAAAGGCGAGCAAACCAACTTGTCAGCAAGCAGCCCACCTGACAACCAAAAATCTATTAATGTAACACAAGCTTTTTCAAAAAAATGGCGAGGCAAACAATTGGGCAGCAAACTGCCACTGACCAACCAAAAATCATTTGTGAACAACAAACTCTTAAAAAGGTGAGGCAAACAATTAGGGCCGCAAAACCACCTGACAATAAAAATCCATTTTGTGAAAACAAACTCTTCAAAAAGTCAAGGCAGACAATTGGGCCGCAGCCCACCTGACAAACCGAAAATCCATTATGTGAACAAACGCATTAAAAAGGCGAGGTAAACAATGGGGGGGGTCGCAGCCACGACAACCAAATCCTTTTTGTCTACACAAACTCTTCAAAAAGGCGATGCAAACAATTGCGCCGCAGTCACCTGACAACCAAAATCCATTTTGTGAACACAAGTTTTTTTTTAAATGGCGAGGCAAACAATTGGGCAGCAAGCAGCCACCTGACAAACAAAATTCATTTTGTGAACACAAACTATTTAAAAAAAACTGGGCAGTAAACAGCCACCTGACAACCAAAATTCATATTGGGAACACAAACTTTTGGAAAAAAGGCGAGGCAAACAATTGGGCAGCAAGCCGCCACCTAACAACCAAAAATCATTTTGTGAACATAAAGGTTTTTTAAAAAAGGCAAGGCAAACAATTGGGCAGGAAGAAACCACCTGACAACCAAAATTCATTTTCTGAACTCAAACTTTTTTTTTAAAAGGCGAGGCAAACAATTGGGCAGCAAGCAGCCACCTGACAACCAAAATTCATTTTGTGAACACAAACACTTTAAAAAGGCGAGGCAAACAATTGGGCCACAACCACCTGACAACCAAAATCCATATTGTGCACACAAACGCTTCAAAAAGTCAAGGCAGACAATTGGGCCGCAGCCACCTGACAACCATGATCCCATTTTTTGTGAACACTCAACTTTGTTAAAAATGTTGAGCAAACAATTGGGCAGCAAGCAGCCACCTAAGAATCAAAATTCATTTTGTGAACTCCAACTTTTTTTTAAAAAGGCGAGGCAAACAATTGGGCAGCAACCAGCCACCTGACAACCAAAATTCATTTTGTGAAAACAAGCTTTTTTTTTAAAAAGGTAAGGCAAACAATTAGGCACAAACAGTCACCTTACACCAAAAATTCATTTTTGTGCACACAAACTTATTTTTTTTAAACAGGCAAGGCAAAGAATTGGGCAGCAAACTGCCACCTGACAACCAAAATTCATTTTTTGAACACAAACTCTTTAAAAAGGCAAGGCAAACAATTGGGCCGCACCACCTGACAAACCAAAATCCCAATAAGTTGAACACAAACGCTTAAAAAAGGCGAGGTAAACAATTGGGTCGCAGCCACCTGACAACCAAAATCCTTTTTGTCAACACAAACTCTTCAAAAAGGCGATGCAAACAATTGGGCCGCAGTCACCTGACAACCAAAATCCATTTTGTGAACACAAGTTTTTTTTTAAATGGCGAGGCAAACAATTGGGCAGCAAGCAGCCACCTGACAAACAAAATTCATTTTGTGAACACAAACTATTTTTAAAAAACTGGGCAGTAAACAGCCACCTGACAACCAAAATTCATATTGGGAACACAAACTTTTGGAAAAAAGGCGAGGCAAACAATTGGGCAGCAAGCCGCCACCTAACAACCAAAAATCATTTTGTGAACATAAAGGTTTTTTAAAAAAGGCAAGGCAAACAATTGGGCAGGAAGAAACCACCTGACAACCAAAATTCATTTTCTGAACTCAAACTTTTTTTTTAAAAGGCGAGGCAAACAATTGGGCAGCAAGCAGCCACCTGACAACCAAAATTCATTTTGTGAACACAAACACTTTAAAAAGGCGAGGCAAACAATTGGGCCACAACCACCTGACAACCAAAATCCATATTGTGAACACAAACTCTTCAAAAAGTCGAGGCAAACAATTGGGCCGCAGCCACGTGACAGCCACAATTCATTTTGTGAACACAAGTTTTTTTTTAAAAAGGCCGACGCAAACAATTGGGCAGCAAGCAGCCACGTGAAAACCAAAATTCCTTTTTGTGAACACAAACTATTTTTTTAAAAAGTTGAGGCAAACAACTGGGCAGCAAGCAGCCACCTGACAACCAATATTAAATTTGTGAACACAATCTTTTTTTTTTAAAGGCGAGGCAAACAACCTGGCACCCACCTGACAACCAAATTTTTCTTTTTGTGAACACAAACTTTTGGGAAAAAAAATCGAGCCAAACAATTGGGCAGCAAGCAGCCACCTAACAACCAAAATTCATTTTGTGAACACAAACGTTTTTTTAAATAGGCAAGGCAAACAATTGGGCAGGAAGAAACCACCAGACAACCAAAATTCATTTTCTGAACTCAAACATTTTTTGTTAAAAGGCGAAGCAAACAATTGGGCAGTAAGCAGCCACGTGAAAACCAAAATTCATTTTGTGAACACAAACTATTTTTTATAAAGTCGAGGCAAACAACTGGGCAGCAACCAGCCACCTGACAACCAAAATTAATTTTGTGAACACAAGCTTTTTTTATAAAAGGCGAGGCAAACAATTGGGCAGCAAGCAGCCACCTGACAACCAAAATTCATTTTGTGTGCACAAACTATTTTTTTAAAAAGGCGAGGCAAACAATTGGTCAGCAAGCAGCCACCTGACAACCAAAATTCATTATGTGAACACAAGCTTTTTTTTAAAAAAATGGCGAGGCAAACAATTGGGCAGCAAACTGCCACCTGACAACCAAAAATCATTTTGTGAACACAAACTCTTTAAAAAGGTGAGGCAAACAACCAAAATCCATTTTGTGAACACCAACTCTTTAAAAAGGCGACGCAAACAATTGCGCCGCAGCCACCTGACAACCAAAATCCATTTTGTGAACACAAACTTTAAAAAAAAATGCATGGCAAGCAATTGGGCAGCAAGCAGCCACCTGACAACCAATATTAAATTTGTGAATAAAATCTATTTTTTGAAAATGCGACGCAAACAACCTGGCACCCACTGACAACCAATAATTTCATATTGGTGAACACAAACTTTTGGAAAAAAAGGCGAGGGCATAACAATTGGGGCAGCAAGCGCCCCTGACAACAAAAATCCCATTTTTGTGAACATAAAGGTTTTTTAAAAAGGCAAGGCAAAACAATTTGGGCAGGAAGAAAACACCTTGACACCAAATTCATTTTACTGAAACCTCAAACTTTTTTTTTAAAAGGCGAGGCAAACCATTGGGCAGCAAGCAGCCACCTGACAACCAAATTCATTTTGGTGAACCAAAAAACACTTTAAAAAAGGCGAGGCAAACAATTGGGCCACAACCACCTGACAACCAAAATCCATATTGTGAACACAAAGTCTTCAAAAAGTCGAGGCAAACAATTGGCCGCTAGCACGTGACAACCACAATTATTTTGTTAGAAACACAAGTTTTTTTTAAAATGGCGACGCAAACAATTGGGCAGCAAGCAGCCACGTGAAAACCAAAATTCCTTTTTGTGAACACAAACTATTTTTTTAAAAAGTTGAGGCAAACAACTGGGCAGCAAGCAGCCACCTGACAACCAATATTAAATTTGTGAACACAATCTTTTTTTTTTAAAGGCGAGGCAAACAACCTGGCACCCACCTGACAACCAAATTTTTCTTTTTGTGAACACAAACTTTTGGGAAAAAAAATCGAGCCAAACAATTGGGCAGCAAGCAGCCACCTAAAAACCAAAATTCATTTTGTAAACACAAACGTTTTTTTAAAAAGGCAAGGCAAACAATTGGGCAGGAAGAAACCACCAGACAACCAAAATTCATTTTCTGAACTCAAACATTTTTTGTTAAAAGGCGAAGCAAACAATTGGGCAGTAAGCAGCCACGTGAAAACCAAAATTCATTTTGTGAACACAAACTATTTTTTATAAAGTCGAGGCAAACAACTGGGCAGCAACCAGCCACCTGACAACCAAAATTAATTTTGTGAACACAAGCTTTTTTTATAAAAGGCGAGGCAAACAATTGGGCAGCAAGCAGCCACCTGACAACCAAAATTCATTTTGTGTGCACAAACTATTTTTTTAAAAAGGCGAGGCAAACAATTGGTCAGCAAGCAGCCACCTGACAACCAAAATTCATTTTGTGAACACAAGCTTTTTTTAAAAAAAATGGCGAGGCAAACAATTGGGCAGCAAACTGCCACCTGACAACCAAAGATCATTTTGTGAACACAAACTCTTTAAAAAGGTGAGGCAAACAATTGGGCCGCAGCCACCTGACAATAAAAATCCATTTTGTGAAAACAAACTCTTCAAAAAGTCAAGGCAGACAATTGGGCCGCAGCCACCTGACAACCATGATCCATTTTGTGAACGCAAACTTTTTGTTAAAAATGTGAGGCAAACAATTGGGCAGCAAGCAGCCACCTAAGAATCAAAATTCATTTTGTGCACACAAACTATTTTTTTAAACAGGCGAGGCAAAGAATTGGGCAGCAAACTGCCACCTGACAACCAAAATTCATTTTGTGAACACAAACTCTTTAAAAAGGCAAGGCAAACAATTGGGCCGCAACCACCTGACAAACCAAAATCCATTTTGTGAACACAAACGCTTTAAAAAGGCGAGGTAAACAATTGGGTCGCAGCCACCTGACAACCAAAATCCTTTTTGTCAACACAAACTCTTCAAAAAGGTGATGCAAACAATTGGGCCGCCGTCACCTGACAACCAAAATCCATTTTGTGAACACAAGTTTTTTTTTTTAAATGGCGAGGGAAACAATTGGGCAGCAAGCAGCCACCTGACAAACAAAATTCATTTTGTGAACACAAACTATTTAAAAAAAACTGGGCAGTAAACAGCCACCTGACAACCAAAATTCATTTTGTGAACACAAACCCTTTAAAAAGGCGAGGCAAACAATTGGGCAGCAAGCAGCCACCTGACAACCAAAATCCATTTTGTGAACACAAGCTTTGTTTTTAAAGAAAGGCGAGGCAAACAATTGGGCAGCAAGCAGCCACCTGACAACCAAAATCCATTTTGTGAACACAAGCTTTGTTTTTAAAGAAAGGCGAGGCAAACAATTGGGCAGCAAGCAGCCACCTGACAACCAAAATTCATTTTATGAACACAAACACTTTTTTTAAAAAGGTGAGGCAAACAATTTGGCAGCAAGCAGCCACCTGACAACCAAAATTCATTTTATGAAACACAAACTCTATAAAGAGGCGAGGCAAACAATTGGGCCGCAGCCACCTGACAACCAAAATTCAATTCATTCGTGAACACAAACTCTTTTTTTAAAAAAGGCGATGCAAACAATTGAGCAGCAATTGGAGCCACCTGACAACCAAAATTCATTTTTGTGAACACAAACCTTTTTTTAAAAGGCAAGGCAAACAATTGGGCAGCAAGCAGCCAAATGACAACCAAATTCATTTGTGAACACAAACTTTAAAAAAAGGCGAGCCAAACAATTGGGCAGCAAGCAGCCACCTGCCAACCCAAATCCATTTAGTGAACACCAAGTCTTTAAAAAGGCGAGGCAAACAATTGGCCGCAGCCACCTGCCAACCCAAATCCATTTTGTGAACACAAAACTCTTTAAAATGGGGAGGCAAACATTGGGCCCCAGCCACCTGACAACCAAAATCTATTTTGTGGAACACAAACTCTTCAAAAAGGCGAGGCAAACAATTGGGCTGCAGTCACCTGACAACCAAAATCCATTTTGTGAACACAAACTTTTTTTTTGAAAAGGCGAAGCAAACAAGGTTGGGCATCAGTTACCTGACAGCCAAAATCCATTTTGTGAATACAAATTCTTTCAAAAGGCAAGGCAAACAATTTGGCCGCAGCCACCCGACAACCAAAATTCATTTTGTGAACACAAACCCTTTAAAAAGGCGAGGCAAACAATTGGGCAGCAAGCAGCCACCTGACAACCAAAATCCATTTTTGAACACAAGCTTTGTTTTTAAGGAAAGGCGAGGCAAACAATTGGGCAGCAAGCAGCCACCTGACAACCAAAATCCATTTTGTGAACACAAGCTTTGTTTTTAAAGAAAGGCGAGGCAAACAATTGGGCAGCAAGCAGCCACCTGACAACCAAAATTCATTTTATGAACACAAACACTTTTTTTAAAAAGGTGAGGCAAACAATTTGGCAGCAAGCAGCCACCTGACAACCAAAATTCATTTTATGAACACAAACTCTATAAAGAGGCGAGGCAAACAATTGGGCCGCAGCCACCTGACAACCAAAATTCATTTCGTGAACACAAACTCTTTTTTAAAAAAGGCGATGCAAACAATTGAGCAGCAATGAGCCACCTGACAACCAAAATTCATTTTGTGAACACAAACCTTTTTTTAAAAAGGCAAGGCAAACAATTGGGCAGCAAGCAGCCAAATGACAACCAAAATTCATTTTGTGAACACAAACTTTAAAAAAAGGCGAGCCAAACAATTGGGCAGCAAGCAGCCACCTGCCAACCCAAATCCATTTAGTGAACACCAAATCTTTAAAAAGGCGAGGCAAACAATTGGGCCGCAGCCACCTGCCAACCCAAATCCATTTTGTGAACACAAACTCTTTAAAATGGGGAGGCAAACAATTGGGCCCCAGCCACCTGACAACCAAAATCCATTTTGTGAACACAAACTCTTCAAAAAGGCGAGGCAAACAATTGGGCTGCAGTCACCTGACAACCAAAATCCATTTTGTGAACACAAACTTTTTTTTTGAAAAGGCGAAGCAAACAATTGGGCATCAGTTACCTGACAGCCAAAATCCATTTTGTGAATACAAATTCTTTCAAAAGGCAAGGCAAACAATTTGGCCGCAGCCACCCGACAACCAAAATTCATTTTGTGAACACAAACCCTTTAAAAAGGCGAGGCAAACAATTGGGCAGCAAGCAGCCACCTGACAACCAAAATCCATTTTGTGAACACAAGCTTTGTTTTTAAAGAAAGGCGAGGCAAACAATTGGGCAGCAAGCAGCCACCTGACAACCAAAATCCATTTTGTGAACACAAGCTTTGTTTTTAAAGAAAGGCGAGGCAAACAATTGGGCAGCAAGCAGCCACCTGACAACCAAAATTCATTTTATGAACACAAACACTTTTTTTAAAAAGGTGAGGCAAACAATTTGGCAGCAAGCAGCCACCTGACAACCAAAATTCATTTTATGAACACAAACTCTATAAAGAGGCGAGGCAAACAATTGGGCCGCAGCCACCTGACAACCAAAATTCGTGAACACAAACTCTTTTTTAAAAAAGGCGATGCAAACAATTGAGCAGCAATGAGCCACCTGACAACCAAAATTCATTTTGTGAACACAAACCTTTTTTTAAAAAGGCAAGGCAAACAATTGGGCAGCAAGCAGCCAAATGACAACCAAAATTCATTTTGTGAACACAAACTTTAAAAAAAGGCGAGCCAAACAATTGGGCAGCAAGCAGCCACCTGCCAACCCAAATCCATTTAGTGAACACCAAGTCTTTAAAAAGGCGAGGCAAACAATTGGGCCGCAGCCACCTGCCAACCCAAATCCATTTTGTGAACACAAACTCTTTAAAATGGGGAGGCAAACAATTGGGCCCCAGCCACCTGACAACCAAAATCCATTTTGTGAACACAAACTTTTTTTTTGAAAAGGCGAAGCAAACAATTGGGCATCAGTTACCTGACAGCCAAAATCCATTTTGTGAATACAAATTCTTTCAAAAGGCAAGGCAAACAATTTGGCCGCAGCCACCCGACAACCAAAATTCATTTTGTGAACACAAACCCTTTAAAAAGGTGAGGCAAACAATTGGGCCGCAGCCAGCTGACAACCAAAATCCATTTTGTGAACACCAACTCTTTAAAAAGGCGACGCAAACAATTGTGCCAACCCAACAACCAAAATTCATTTTGTGAACACAAACCCTTTAAAAAGGTGAGGCAAACAATTGGGCCGCAGCCACCTGACAACCAAAATCCATTTTGTGAACACAAACTTTTTAAATAAAATGTGTGGCAAGCAATTGGGCAGCAAGCAGCCACCTGACAACCAATATTAAATTTGTGAATAAAATCTATTTTTTGAAAAGGCGAGGCAAACAACGTGGCACCCACCTGACAACCAAAATTCATATTGGGAACACAAACTTTTGGAAAAAAGGCGAGGCAAACAATTGGGCAGCACGCAGCCACCTAACAACCCAAAATCATTTTGTGAACACAAAGGTTTTTAAAAAAAGGCAAGGCAAACAATTAGGCAGCAAACAGCCACCTGACAACCAAAATTCATTTTGTGAACACAAGCTCTTTAAATAGGCGAGGCAAACAATTGGGCAACAAGCAGCCACCTGTCAACCAAAATTTATTTTGTGAACACAAGCATTTTGAAAAAAAGGCGAGGAAAACAATTGGGCAGCAAGCAGCCACCTGAAAACCAAAATTCATTTTGTGAACACCAACTTTTTTTAAAAAAGGTGAGGCAAACAATTGGGCAGCAACCAGCCACCTGACAACCGAAATTCATTTTGTGTACACAAACTATTTTTTTAAAAATGCGAGGCAAACAATTGGGCAGCAAGCAGCCACCTGACAACCGAAATTCATTTTGTGAATACAAGCTTTTTTTAAAAAAAATGGCGAGGGAAACAATTGGGCAGCAAACTGCCACCTGACAACCAAAATTCATTTTGTGAACACAAACTCTTTAAAAAGGCAAGGCAAACAATTGGGCCGCAACCACCTGAGAAACCAAAATCCATTTTGTGAACACAAACGCTTTAAAAAGGAGAGGTAAACAATTGGGCCGCAGCCACCTTACAACCAAAATCCATTTTGTGAACACAAACCCTTCAGAAACGAGAGGCAAACAATTGGGCCGCAGCCACCTGACAACCAAAATCCATTTTGTGAACACAAACTTTTTTATTTTTTATAAATGCAAGGCAAACAATTGGGGAGCAAACTGACTTCCGGTGGCGCTAATGGTGGAGTAGGGCGAAAAAGAAAACCGGGAATTAAATACAGAACTGACCTGCAGTAATCGCTCCGGCAGCCTGCGTGACTTCATCAGACCGCGCCTCTGGAGATATAATGTCGGTAGCACGCTCCCCCACAAAAGAACCTACTAAAAAAGATACAATAGGAAAATAAACGAAGGAGGAAGTAGGCCGGACTGAAGCCTCGGGCTCAGTTTTAACGTCGTCCCAGGAGGACGTCTCAGTGGCCCAGAAGATAAAGATAAAGAAAAGTGAAATGGATGAACTTCGCAACAGCATTACAATGGAAATTGCAAGTATAAAAGAAGAATTGATAAGTTTTAAAAAAGAATTGAATATTAAAGAAATTATGAAAAGTCTTAAAAAAGAGATTAAAGAAGACTTCTTAGAGTTTGAAAATAATATGACTAATCTTGTGCGTACGAAACTGACTAACATGAAGGAGGAAATGTCAGAAAATTTCGACTTACAAATCAATGAAGTAAACGAGAAAATTAAGTCGAATGAAACCAACTTTAATGATAACCTGGAATCGACATGCAGCAACAAATGGAGAAACAAGCTGATGCCATAACTCACTTGGAAGTAACAACAGAGACACTCCTTGCCGAGAACAAGCGTTTATCAGATTTACTGCTTAAAGTAACTGAAAAATGCATTGACTTGGAGGGCCGTCAGAGAAGACAGAATCGTGGGCGTTCATGAGGGTAAAGAAGGAAATAAAGATCTCCGTGACTTTGCTGCAGACTTATTAAAAAAAGTCTTGAATTTAGACCAAAAGCCCTTATTAGGGCGGGCACACAGAATTCTTGGACGTCGCTCGGACCCGAACGCCCCCCCGAGGCAGCTGATAGTGAAGTTCCAATATGATCACGTGTTGGAGGATATCATGAAAAAAATTGCTGGCACAAGAAATCTTATGTTTCATGGAGACAAAATAAGCATATTTCAAGATTACAGAAGGAGAGCGTTATTCAACGAGACAAGAGGGATTCTAAAGAAGATAGACAACTTGAAATATGGATTGCTGTACCCTGCAAGATTGAGAGTCACTTATCTGCAGAAGGAACAGTTTTTCACTGATCACAAGAAAGCATTGGCGTACGCCCAGAAGATTGTGGGTTCGAATGAGGACTGAATAACTTTCATATAATACCGTCATCTTCCTGAGAATAAATGGAACTTTAATTCATCTTATTCAAGGACTAATGAAAGCTGATAACGACAACTATACAGTCCCTCCTGTTATGGACATATTATTCTAATATTTAGTACTAATTTTTACTAACAATTATTAATCATTAAAAACACTTGTTATTATTATTGGAATAATTAGTTAAAAACATGAAATGTAAAAAAAAATAAAGGTATAATTTAGATATCTTATTAATTGGAATTTGGTATGTTCATCCTTTATCTACATCAGACTCACACTTGATTAATAATTAATTAAGAGAGTAATAGTCTCTCACTATATGATTACTAATACTCTGGACCAAAATAGTTTGAATATAACCCCGTAAATTACTCATATTCAAATTTTTTTTAAGCATGGAGCTAGGAACAATATTTTATAAAATCTACAGAAGTCCTTAAATGGTCAGCCACGTTAGTGTGTCTAGCACTAACTACACTAAATTTAGATGTAGTTTCTTTTTTCTTCTTATACTTTATTAATTTTCTATTTTTTTACTTTTTGTATTTTTTACTTAATTACTATTTTAAATTTGAATTAATTTACAAATATTATTTGTGGAGATGTGTCTGTGAGGAAGATATATTTGAATTAGATTTACAACTCATCTGTCCTGTATTCGGGTGGAATGTCGGGCCTACAGTGCTGACCTATCTGCGCTTTTATAGACCACCCTAAACGCAAGATGCAAGACGTAAATAGAAAAAATGGGGGTCAAGGAATTACGTTTTGTAGTTGGAATGTCAAGGGAATTAATGAGCCAATGAAGAGAGATAAGGTATTAGCACACTTAAAATCACTCAAAACAGACATAACATTTCTTGAAGAGACCCACCTTAAAAATGACGCACAATATAGATTGAAAGCAAAATGGGTTGCTGAAACATATCACTCTTCATTTTCTCATAAGGCCAGAGGTGTCGCAATTTTAATTCGTAAAGGTATATCTTTTAAACACATATCAACTATAGCGGACATCAATGGTAGATATATTATACTAGGTGAATTATATTTTAAAAAAGTGATTTTTCTCAATGTTTATGGACCAAATTTTGATAATCATATGTTTTTTAAGAATATACTTAATACTATCCCGGAGCTCACACAACATAATTTGATAATTGGTGGAGATTTAAATTGTACATTAGATTCCTATCTCGATAGATTATCAAGAAAAAGAAAAGCAAAATCCAAGACAAGTGAATTATTAAACTCATACATTAATACCACCAATATCAAGGATGTTTGGAGAATTGAAAACCCATCCGGAAGGGAATACTCATTTTACTCATCAGTACATAAAACTTATTCAAGGATAGACTACTTTTTAGTAGATTCTAAACTCATCCCATTTACTTATAATTCGAAATATCATAATATTATAATTTCGGACCATGCTCCTTTAACATTTATGATCAAACTAAGTGGAATGACTGACAAGCAGACACAATGGAGACTTAACCCTCAAATTTTAAATGATAAAGCATGTTACGAATATCTTATCAAACAGATAAATATGTTTTTTGAGACAAATGACTGCCCTGAAATTTCTGCCTCCCTTCTTTGGGAAACATTTAAAGCATTTATACGAGGAGCGTTAATCTCTGCACAAGCCTTTCATAATAAAGAGAACTGCGCCAAATAACTGGTATTGGAAATGGAAATAAGGCAATTAGATGTGGAAAATGCAATCGCGCCTTCTATAATAATACATAATAAAATTGCTGCACTCAAATATGTTAAACCAAATATACGCGGACCAAATCATAAAATTTTATCAAAAGACTAAACAGTTACACTTTGAATTTGGTGATAAACCACAAACATTACTGGCACGCCAACTCTGGAAACAGGAAGGGGACAAAACAATATATAAAATTAAATCAGATACGGGAGAAATATTAACACTACCCAAGGATATTAATGATAGATTCTCTCACTACTATCAAACACTTTATTCAACCAAAACGGCAGGGGGTTCTGTAGGAATGGAATTATTCTTACAGAATTGTAACCTTACTGGTTTAGACTTGAAAGAGAGGGAATTATTAGGGGCCGAAATATCAGTAAAAGATATTGAAGAATCTATTAATTCTTTAAAAAATGGAAAGGCCGCTGGCCCAGATGGTTTAAATAGTGAATTTTATAAAAAATGTCATGAATTGATCTCGCCACGCCTACAGACATTATATACTCAAGCATTCATGCAACAGAAACTCCCAGAAACTTTAAATGAATCACCAATAATACTGATACCAAAAACGGATAAGGACCTTGAAGACTGAGGTTCATACAGAGCAATTGCTCTATTAAACATCGATCAGAAAATATTAACCAAAATTTTAGCACATAGATTAAGTTTAGTGATTCATAAATTAATACACCCCGATCAAACTGGCTCTTTTCCAAAACGTTATTCATATTATAATCTGAGACGATTATTCAACATTATTGTGAGATACCCTTTATGCTCACAATTAATACTCAAAGACTAAATCCTGGAAGCAAGAGATTTCTTTATTTTACATGTCTGCAGACCGGGTGCCTCTCCAACTCGAGACACACTGAAGCCAGAGAGATCATCTCCCTTTATACACAAAATCTTACATTCAATCTCCCCTCCGGACCTTTCTCCAATCAGGGTCGGAGGTGCACAATCTGTGGGTACCTCCCACCGTACATCCCCTCGCACCTCCCATATCATACATTGCATGTTCAAACATGTTCATGGTAATGAGCCAATTTCTTGACCAGGGTGTGTTGTAATATTCATTTATTCTATTAAGCATGCTCAATTGCTCATGACCTGGCCCAGTTTTACTCACCTCCTAGTGAAACCCTCTCAGTTTTCCTATATCAGTACTAAAGCTAAGCTAATAGTGACAAGGGTCCCATCTATCACTCCTTTCCACTGATAGGGATCTCTCTACATCACCCCCTTCTCTAGCTATACAATGAATCTCTTCTTACTCAAGGACTCGAGGATGGGTCTGGCAACCTTCAGACACAGCTGTGTCAGAATCCTTTCTCCAGCCCCTCTCTGTTTGAATTCTCTTTAAAACTCCTTTCTTTAATAGGGTTTAATCACTTTATCCCTCACAATCCTCCCTTTTCCTTTTGTTAAATAACTGATTAAACCCTCATTTTAAGTTCCTTCAATTCGAACTGACGTAACATCGTCCTAACCTTCTCCTCCTGTAAATCATAAACTTCCCTTGGCTGCATTATCATTATTTTCTGTATTTCCCCTTTCTCTCCCATAGGCATGACTACAGCCTGCATCTGACTTATACTTCTGGTAATAAGTTCCCTAAAACAAGGGATACAACAGGGGATAAAGATCAGTCCAGCCACTGCACATAGAAACACAAGTCCCACCGTTCTCCACCATGTTCCTCCGAGGATAGAATCCCACCATTGGGTTCCCATAATCGAATTCCACTTTTGTATTGGAACATGCGCCAACTTCCGGATCCCTTCTGAATATGTCCCATCACTGCCTGTCCATTATCATCGATGTTCAAAACAGCAATTAGAGAGGTTGAATTTCCCGCATACCCCTCCTTCTTCTGCCAGGAGGTAATCTAGGGCTAACCTGTTCTGGTATATCGCTGTTCTCATCTGCGTCTGCTGCTTTGCCAGCATCTCCAGCGCCCCCGCAGTTTGGTTGGTAATTACCTCCAGTACTGCCTGTAGCCTTATGATCCGGTTTAACATGTATACTGGTGTTTGGTAGCCCCAGGATCAGGTGGCTGGTCCGTAGTATGAGATGATTCTTGCTGGTGGCCACTCATCATCTACCCATTCCCCAATGTCTATTTTCTTCTTTTTCCGATATAGGTCATCAATTACAGGTGTTCCTAACGACTGGCCTTCTTTGGGGTTTAACAGGAAGAATCCAGGTTGTACCAGTCCAATAAAACAAGTCCCACTCCAATTCATCGGTAACACCGAGTATGCCTTGTATCCGCATATCCATAACAATCCTTCAGGGGCCGGTCCACTAGAGGCAACCTTGTTCCATATATCTCGCAATACTGGGATCCCCTGATAAGGGTTATTCCCGTGCAGTTCCACAGTCCGCTGATTCCACTCCATCAATCTCCATCCGGATAGCGCAGTTTTTCCCATATTTCTTAGTTAGATACCATTTAGGCTCCTTTAGCCACCACACTCGGGATTGATTTGGCCACTGGGTGACGATGCGCTGGCAGGGGTCTTGCTGCCTACTAGGACGGCATCCTTTGCCCAGGGCCTAGCGATACACTCAGTCCCCGACCGGAGCATCTGTCAGGACCCATACCTGGGGATCTCGGTCTTGTCAAATTGTCAGGTTCCACCCCATCAGGTCCCATATTTCAACAATGGATCCTCTCCACGGCCAGCGTGAATTCATCAGTGGTCCTCCGCAGACCCAACAGTTAGTCACATTCAGGTCCCAGCTATCCGGGTGGCCAAGTCCACAAACAGGTTTTTTTCTCCTTCAGGGATTTCGATCTGCTTCTTGATTTCTTCGTACAGTGTCTGGTGCACTTGAGGCTGAGTATGTGGGGGAGGGGGAGGCTTAGTGACTACTACCTTAGTAATCTCTTTCACTACTTCCTCCTTCGTCTTATCTATTGCCCCTTTTTATGATCTGAGAAGGGAAAACTAACTGTACACAAACCCATCTCTCTCCCCTTGTGCAGGTAACGGCCCCAAACTTCCCTATATACCCCCTATTGCCTGCCATCAAATACTCCTTTCCCCCCTCTTTACAAATGATTCTAGTCTTTCGGTCATGGCATACTTTGTTCACATGGGAATGATAGATAAATGATCTGGTTATTACCCCTCTGTATTGAATAGGATGATAACATTTATCACAATTATTAATACCTTTTACAACAATTACATACAAAGCAAACAATACCACAACTGCTCCTTTCATACTGTCAGTTTATACAATTCAATGCTTTTTCTTTTTAAAATTACTGTTAGGGGTTTACTTCCCGGCTTCACCGTCCACTGTTCCTCCTCCTCAGGAGCGGGTGGATCGACGGGTCCTTTAACCCAGATCGCGTGGGTCCATCCTTTTTCTTTTGTTCGTATTGCTGTCTCGGTTGTCAGTAATACTAGGTACGGGCCGGTCCACCTGGGCTGGAGTTTCTCCTCCGTCCAATTTTTGACCAGTACCCAGTCGCCGGCCTTTTCAGCATGTATTGGAAAGTCAAGTGGCGGGCTTTGAGCCAATAATCCTTTCGCTTTTAATTCTGCAAGGGAACGGGACACTGCCAGTAAATAGTTCCTCAAGAATACATCACCTCCCTCAAAGGTTGGTGTGCCTTCCACCTTCCCAAATAAGATAACCCAAACAACATTCCATAGGGGGACACTGCTAACTTTGCATGGGGTCTCCGTTGCTTTTCTCAAAGCCTTTCTGTTTCCCTACTGTTCCAAACATATGCCAGACTCCATGTACATATGCTGCTCTTAAAGCCTTAATTTCTGCCAATTGAGCTAAGCAAGATTGCAGGTAAGCTTCCAATTTGATCCTGCGCTATAGCTTTTACTTCTTTAGATATTACTCATCCAAAATATTCTACCTGCTGCTGACAAAACAAAAACTTCTTCCTTGATACATCATGACCTCCTGTGCCATCTTTTCCAAGATAATTACAATGTCTCTTTCTCACATTGCTCCTCACTTGTGGAACAAACCAGCAAATCATCCACATACTATATCAACACCTTCCAAATCTGCCTACAACATCTGATTAAAAAACACGGCGCTAGTATTTAAAACGCTGCCGCATCCTAGCCTAGGTGTATTTAATACCTCTTCTTAATGTTCTTACCATAGCTATGTTCACCATTATCTTAATATTATTATTAAGATCATTATTATTATTATCATTATTATTATTATTATTATTTCCTGATTATCGTACCTGTTCACATCCCCAACACACCTTATCCATTACCTATCTCCTTACTAGCCTTGTCTGGGCTTAGATCCAGATTTATTTCACTCCCGATAGGGCATTTGAGAAAACACTCTCCCAAATACATTTATTATTGGCATGGAATCTCTGGCCCCTGTTTGGCTCTGTCATAGGACTCACTGTGTGTCGGTGCATCACTTATTTCAGACTTTTCAACCAGGTCTGTTGTTACTGACAACATTGTCTTTCCTTTTTCACGCTCTTTCTTTCTAAAGCAGTCTCATCAATTCATCCCTCTGCTTCCCACTTTAATCCTTTCTGATCTGCCTTCTTTCTCATTCTAAACTCAATGTCTTACTTCTCAGATAGTAATAAATCGTCCACATACTGCAACAGCTGTGTCTCGTCAGTCCTCGGGACGTCCTCTAATACTTGTTCTAATATCTGTCCAAACAGGTTCGGGGACTCAGTAAATCCCTGAGGGAGTGTAGTCCACCGATACTGCTGTTTCCTTTGGGTCTCTGGGTTTTCCCATTCAAACGCAAAAAGGTCCCTGCTCTCTTCAGCCAGGGGACAGCTCCAAAAAGCGTCTTTTAAATCTACCACACTGAACCACTTGTGATTCGGGGGTATCCGTCCCATTATGGTATACGGGTTCGGGACCACCGGGTGTCGCGTTCTAACTACCTTATTTAATTCCCTGAGATCCTGGACCAATCTGAACGTCCCGTCGGTTTTCCTTACGGGGAGTACGGGGGTGTTATATGGGGACATACAACTCTCTAATATACCGTCCTTTAGTAAGTTCTCTATAATTGGCTGAAGTCCTCTCCTTCCTTCCATAGAAATTGGATATTGCCTTACCCGTACTATCTCACTTTCTTTTTTCAGAGCTATTTTCAAGGGTGGGATCTGCAGCCCACCCCGGTTTCCTTCATTGGCCCACACCTGCGGGACTATTCTTTCCTCGTACTCCGTGGTCAATTTATACAATTGGACTATTATCTGTCCCCCTACGGGGGCTGTTCCCATTCCTAATTGGATTTGTAAGTCTCTCCCCATCAAATTTATCCCTGCCTGGGGTACCAAGATTAAATCTTCTATAGTTTCCCGATTCTCATATTTCACCACCACCCCTTCTACCTCGGGTAATGTCATCACTTTCCCTTCTACCCCTGAGATTCTAACCTGTTTTTTTACCCAATCTCATTCCTTCTGGTTCCTTAGTTATACTCGATCTTTCTGCTCCCGAATCTACCATAAATATCATATCCTCTCCCTGGGGTCCTAATTTCAAATTTACCAGAGGTTCCCGTGTGTATCCCATACACCCCAGGGAGCGGAACCCCTGACTCCCCTATTCTTCCTCCATGAGTGCATACGACTGCACCTCCCGTCGTCGCTTAGGACATTCCCTCTTGATATGACTCTCCTCTTTACAATAATAACACCAGGGTGGCCCCGTGTACCACCCTCCTGATCCTTGTTCCTTGTTTTCCCGGGGACCCCAACTTCGGTCCCTCCATTCACCTCTTCCTCGTCCTCCAATACTACTTGCTGTACTGCTTGCAGCATCATTTTTGCCTTTCCCTTCTGTTTCTCCTCATCCCGTCTTACATATACCTTTTGAGCCTCTGTTAACAACTGATTCAATGGTTTTTTTCATTCCAATCTTCCAATTTTTCCAATTTCTTTCTAATATCTGGCCAGGATTTTGTTACAAAATTAACCTTCAACAACTGCTGACCTGCGGTCGTATCAGGGTCTATCCCCGAATACTGCTGGACATTCTTCCTTAATCTTTGTAAAAACACTGTCGGAAGTTCGTCCTTGTTCTGCTGATTTTCAAAAGCCCGTTCGAAATTCTGTCCCTTGGGAACGGCTTCTCTAATTCCCTTGATTGTTATCTCCCTGAGATCTCTCACACTTCTTCTGTTTGGTTACTCCAATTCGTGCAGTAATGGAATATTTTACTGCTCTTGCTTTAATCCTGTAACCCCTTCTCCTGCCTGTCTGACCATCTGTCTTTCTTCTGAAGTAAACAAACTTCCCCTTATTGACATCATTGTCTGCCAACTCCTTTTTTTTTCTGGGCCCCATTAATTTATTACCCTTCTCCAACCAGAATGTTTATCTAAACAAACCATAAAAGCTGCTTGTTGTTCAGCAATTAACTTATTTCTAATTTTGTTCAAACCATTTCCCCCTACAATTCCCAAATTCCAATTCCTAGTTTAAATACATACGACTAACAATTTTCCAAATTAACTTTACTGAAAAGAAATCTATAGAAGCCAAGCAACCTACATTTTCCAACTTCCCCTTTTTACGTTGCGATGATACAAAGCGTTGTCCGTTACCTTACAATAACCTCCCCCATTGCTTACAATTCCTTAAAGGAACACACACACAACCCTTACAACATGTGGCCCACAGCAAACAAACCTATCACATATACAAACTTCCTCATTCATACAAAACCGGTTTTTACACACACATTACATTAGTTCCATTCTTACTTCAATGATATTGTTTGAAACAACTCAATATTTTTCATAAAAACATTTTTGGCCCTAGGAACTGATCTATTTGTTCAGCCAGTCCCAAGGGGTCTTCCAATAAACTTTTCATCTCTTTTTAAAGTTCCTCACCCCCATACTGGTGAGAGGCACATAGTTTCCTTACTCTTACCCCGGTGTTCCTTCACCCCATCCAACATTCGCCCCAACGGACTATCGGGCGGAATGTTAGGCTCCATATCAGTATGAGCCTCATCCCGGTTCCCCGGACCCTTACTCCTCCCGTTCCGGTTTTCCATTACCTTGTCGGACTATTCCCGTCCGACAAACCCCGGTCGCCCAGGCAATACTTAATAGTCGTTTTTCTTACCTGGGTCCTGTGCACAAGAATCACTCGACTGTCCCGTACGTATTTACCTTACACCCCCTCTTGCTTCCCGAGTCTTTTCCAGCGGATATCACTCGCTCAAACTGCTGATGGCATGCAAGGAGATCAGAGACTGCTGAAATCAGAAGGTGCACCTTCCCCTCCTTCCTTGCCTCCACCAAGCAGCCGGAGTGGCGATCGCGGACGAGCCCCCAATTTGTGAGATACCCTTTATGCTCACAATTAATACTCAAAGACTAAATCCTGGAAGCAAGAGATTTTCTTTATTTTATGTGTCTGCAGACCGGGTGCCTCTCCAACTCGAGACACACTGAAGCCAGAGAGATCATCCCCCTTTATACACAAAATCTTACATTCAATCTCCCCTCCGGACCTTTCTCCAATCAGGGTCGGAGGTGCACAATCTGTGGGTACCTCCCACCGTACATCCCCTCGCACCTCCCATATCATACATTGCATGTTCAAACATGTTCATGGTAATGAGCAATTTCTTGACCAGGGGTGTGTTGTAATATTCATTTATTCTATTAAGCATGCTCAATTGCTCATGACCTGGCCCAGTTTTACTCACCTCCTAGTGAACCCTCTCAGTTTTCCTATATCAGTACTAAAGCTAAGCTATAGTGACAAGGGTCCCATCTATCACTCCTTTCCACTGATAGGGATCTCTCTACATCACCCCCTTCTCTAGCTATACAATTAATCTCTTCTTACTCAAGGACTCGAGGATGGGTCTGGCAACCTTCAGACACTGCTGTGTCAGAATCCTCTCTCCAGCCCCTCTCTGTTTGAATTCTCTTTAAAACTCCTTTCTTTAATAGGGTTTAATCACTTTATCCCTCACATTATATATTCAAATCGAATAGCTAATGTAGACTTAGCAGTCATTTCGCTAGATGCTGAGAAAGCATTCGATCAAGTTGAATGGCCCTATTTATTTTCGGTGATGGAAAATTTTCAATTAGGTGAGAAGTTTTGTACTTGGGTTGAGCTTCTATATACCAACCCAACAGCCAGAATAATGACAAATCGAATGTTATTAAAAAATCGATTTATCTAAAGGTTGTGGACAAGGATGCCCGCTATCACCGTTACTACTCGCCCTTGCTATAGAACCACTAGCAGAAAGAGTTCGAACACATCCAGAAATATATGGGTATAATACTAAAAATACAGTTAATAAAATTTCTCTATATGCAGACGATGTATTACTATATATTACAAATCCAGAAATTAGCATCCCTAACTTGTTAAATCTTATAACTCAATTTGGTTTATTCTCGGGATACAGAATCAACTGCAATAAGAGTGAGATTATGCCAATAATGGAACCTAATTTATATATATTGCAACAATCACCATTTAAAATAGTGAATGAAAAATTTAAATACTTAGGAATCTATGTGACCAAGAAATATACTTCTTTATTTAATTCAAATTTCGTACCTTTACTTAATAAATTGCATAAGAATATTCAATATTGGAAAACACTTCCTATTTCAATGCTCGGTAAAATCAATGCTATTAAAATGATTTTCCTTCCTCAACTTCTATACCTCTTCCAATCAATTGCGATATATCTCCCTAAAAATTTCTTTAAAAAAGTTGACTCTATTGTAACAAGTTTTATTTGGAATTATAAGAATCACAGAATAAGTAACCAACACTTATGTAAATCCAAGACGAATGGAGGATTAGTCTTACCAAATTTCTTATTTTATTTCTGGGTAGTCAATGTCAAAAACTTAAATTTCTGGTTGGAAGATATGGATCAACAACCAGACTGGTTAAAGATGGAAAAGGAGGATTGTCTGCCATTTGAAATTGGCCCGATTTTCTTCACTCCTACAAAATTGAATTAAAAAATCTATAGTGAAAACCCAATAATACATAGTGGTATTCGAATTTGGAAACAAATAAAAAAGACATTAAAATTGGATAATTTATCACTTTCGCTCCCTATTGCAAACAACCCTTCATTTAAACCTTCAGTATTGGATAAAGGTTTTGCACAATGGAAAAATTATGGAATTAAAAAGATGGGACATCTTTATAGAAAAGGTGTGTTCCTCTCGTTTCAGGAAGTTGAACAGAATTTGAACATTCAAATATTTTTTTTAGATATTTACAACTGAAAGATTATGTTAAATCACATACACAAGAATATAGAATTAGAGAGCCAGAGATTCTAGATGAATGTTTGAATAAACATCCCAACACTGTGAAAATAATCTTACATTTATAATATTATTTTAGATAGTGAGAATCCGTCGACGGAATTACATAGACAAGCATGGGAAAATGAATTAGTTCAACCCATAATGAAAGATATTTAGGATGAAAGTCTACAACAAATGCATCAATGTTCTTTAAACGCCAGACATTCTTTAATACAATTTAAAATATTACATAGATTGCATTATTCTAAAACAAAATTAAATAGAATTTTTCCTAATATTTCTCCTATCTGCGACAAATGTCAATATTCCGAGGCTAACTTAACCCATACCTTTGTAAATTGCATAAAAATTAAAACATTTTGGGTGGATATTTTTAAAATTATTTCCGTAGTTGTTAATACTCAATTGGAGCCCGATCCTAAATTAATAATATTGGGCATATCTGAACAATATCTAAAACATACAATAAACCAAAGGAATTTCCTTGATTATAGTATAATAACTGCGAAAAAATTAATATTAAAATTTTGGAAAAACCCTGCATCCCCCACAATTAAAATGTGGATTATGGAGATGTCAGAGACCTTAAATCTGGAAAAAATTAGATTTGACTTAATTGACAAACCAGAATTATTTATTAGAATATGGTCTCCGTTCATAGATTATTTGAAGGGGTAGAATGGACCGGCGCTGATACCTGACGGAAGCTTGAATCCAGGACTAGATGAATAGTTATGTTTTCTTACCTACGGACCTATCTCCTAAGTTGTATTATGGATAGTTTATTCTATTTTTCTAATTTTCTTTTATTTTTCTTTATTTTTTCTATCTATTAAAAAAATAATAATAATTAGAGTCAATGTTAATATGTAACCGATAAATGAAGACCCCAGCTACATTGGTAGCGGAGTCCCTGGAATCCTGGATATTTAATATGTAACCGTTTAACAAAGTTTGTAGTGGTTCGGACGAGGATATGTACATGCCTCTAATAACATTTAATTTAAAAAATAAAAAAAAAAACAATTGGGCAGCAAGCAGTCACCTGACAACCCAAATTTATTTTGTGAACACAAGCTTTTTGAAAACAAAAATAGTGAGGCAAACAATTGGGCAGCAAGCAGCCACCTGACAACGAAAATTCACTTTTTGAACACAAACTTTTTGAAAAAAAGGCGAGGCAAACAATTGGGCAGCAAGCAGCCACCTGAAAACCAAAATTCATTTTGTGAACACAAAATTTTTGTTTAAAAATGCGAGGCAAGCAAATGGGCAGCAAGCAGCCACCTGACAACCAAAATTTATTTTGTGAACACAAGCTTTCTTTTAAAAAATGGCGAGGCAAACAATTGGGTAGCAAACAGCCACCTGACAACCAAAATTCATTTTCTGCAAACAAACTCTTTAAAAAGGCGAGGCAAACAATTGGGCCGCAGCCACCTGACAACCAAAATCCATTTTGTGAACACAAACTCTTCAAAAAGGCGAGGCAAACAATTGGGTCGCAGCCACCTGACAACCAAAATCCATTTTGTGAACACAAACTTTTTTTAAAAATGCGAGGCAAACAATTGGGCAGCAAGCAGCCACCTGACAACCAAAATTCAATTTGTGAGCACAAACTTTTTTTGATAAAAAGGCGAGGCAAACAATCGGGCTGCAGCGACCTGACAACCAAAATTCATTTTGTGAAAACAAACTTTTTTTAAAAAAGTGAGGCAAAGAATTGGGCAGCAAGCAGCCACCTGACAACCAAAATTCATTTTGTGAACACAAGCTTAAAAAAAAATGACGAAGCAAACAATTGGGCAGCAGGCAGCCACCTGACAACCACATTTCATTTTGTGAACAAAAACACTTTTTTGAAAAGGCGAGCCAATCAATTGGCAGCAAGCAGCCACCTGACAACCAAAATTCATTTTGTGAACACAATCTTTTTGAAAAAAAGGAGAGGCATCAATTGGGCAGCAAGCAGGTACCTGACAACCAAAATCCATTTTCTGAACACAAACTTTTTTTTTAAAAGGCGAGGCAAACACTTGGGCAGCAAGCAGCCAGCTGAGAACCAAAATTCATTTTGTGAACACAAACTTTTTTTAAAAAGGCGAGGCAAAGAATTGGGCAGCAAGCAGCCACCTGACAACCAAAATTCATTTTGTGAACACAAGCTTTTTAAAAAAAAATGACGAAGCAAACAATTGGGCAGCAGGCAGCCACCTGACAACCAAATTTCATTTTGTGAACAAAGACACTTTTTTGAGTTTTTCTGCCCAATTGTTTGCCTTGCCTTTTTAAAAAAGAGTGTGTGTTCACAAAATGGATTTTGTTTGTCAGGTGGCTGCGGTCCAATTGCTTTCCGCGCCTTTTTGAAGAATTTGTGTTCACAAAATGCATTTTGGTTGTCGGCTGACTGCGGCCCAATTGTTTGCCTCGCCTTTTTAATGAGTTTGTGTTCACAAAATGGATTTTGGTTGTCAGGTAGCTGCGGCCCAATTGTTTGCCTCTCCTTTTTAAATAGTTTGTGTTCACAAAATGGATTTTGGTTGTCAGGTCGCTGCAGCCCGATTGTTTGCCTCGCCTTCTTAAAGAGTTTGTGTTCACAAAATGAATTTTGGTTGTCAGGTGTCTGCTTGCTGCACAATTGTTTACCCCGCCTTTTTAAATAAAAGTTTGTGTTCACAAAATGGATTTTTGTTGTCAGTTGGATGCTTGCTGCCAAATTGTTTGCCTCGCCTATTTAAAAAAAAATTGTGTTCACAAAATGATTTTTGGTTGTCAGGTGGATGCTTGCTGCCCAATTGTTTGCCTCGCCTTTTTTTTTTAAAGTTTGTGTTCACAAAATGAATTTGGTTGTCAAGTGGCTGCTTGCTGCCCAATTGTTTGTGTTCACAAAATGAATTTTGGTTGTCAGGTGGCTGCTTGCTGCCCAATTGTTTACCCCGCCTTTTTTTCAAAACGTTTGTGTTCTCAAAATGATGTTTGGTTGTCAGGTGGCTGCTTGCTGCCTAATTGTTTGCCTCACCTTCTTAAAAAAGAGTTTGTGTTCACAAAATGGATTTTTAAAAAAAAAAATTTTTTTGTTAGAAGTAAGTAAAATAGTGTGGTAGTTGAGTACCTAATACATACATACATATTTCCATTCTTGTACAACTTCGTACTTTTGATTTAATAATAAAAGAACAGTGAATGAAAAAAGAAATAAAGAGTCAGAATAGATAGACAAGCGAGTAGAAACAGATAGCCAAAGAAATAAAGGACGGAGATGCGAAGCTAAAAAGATTGAAAGAAAAGGAGTAAGTAAAGAAAAGAGAGATTACGAGAGATCTACCTATTTCGTATTTTTGCCCATCCGTCACCCGGTTCTAAACCATTTAATTTCTAAGGTTATGTTTTGTTGCACCATATGCTTGTAAAAAGTTGATAAAAGGAGACCAAATCTTTAAGAATAGGTCTACTTTGCCTAGTAGGAGGAATCTCATTTCTTCAAGATGTAGCATTTCAGACATGTTTGAAATCCACATTAAGAATGTTGGCGTGGTTGCGTTTTTCCAAAATTTGAGTATAAGTATTTTTCCTGTTATTAGACTGTAATTAAGAAAAGCTTCTTGGAATATAGTTAGTTTACTTCCCTCTTCCATTGATCCAAAGATAATCAGTTCTGTATTGGGGTTCAATTTTGTGTTAAATAGTTTTGTAAAAATTCCAAAAATTTCATTCCAAAATGTATACAGTTTTGTACAAGAGACAAAGGAATGTGCTATAGTGGCATTTTGAGTTAAACATTTGTCGCAGATTGGGGAAACATTTGAAAATATTTTATTCAGTCTAGTTTTCGAATAATATAGTCTATGTAAAATTTTAAATTGAATTAGGTTATGTCTTACATTAATTGAACATTTATTTACATATAATACATTTTTTTCCCATCTATCGTTCGGAATCTTTATCAATAACTCTTGTTCCCAGTCCCTTCTAATTGACTCTGTCGTTGGTGTTTCTATATTTAGAATTGTATTATATAAGTAAGATATTAAATTGCTTGATTCTGCCTTTCTATTCATTCCTACCTCCAATAAACCTGGGGTTAAACTTTGATATCCTTGTATATATTGTTCCAAATAATCTTGAATTTGAAGATATTTGAAATATTGATTACTTTTCAAATTATATTTTAGTTGTAATTGTTGGAATGATAAAAGTTTTCCCATTTCATACATATCTCCCATCGTTTTAATTCCTATTCTTTCCCAATGGATAAACGTTTTATCAATAATGGATGGTTTGAATGAGGGATTATTAGCTATTTGAGAAAGAAGCGATAATTTTCTTAATTTTAAAGTTAGTTTTATTTGTTTCCAAGTTCGTATTATACTGTGAATAATTGGATTCTTCTTATATATTATATTGTTCAGTTTCATCGGGGAAAGAAGGATCGCTCCTATATTATAAGGGGAACAATCCTCTTTATCCATTCTTGTCCAATCTACCTGTTGGGGAGAACTGTCCAACCAATAGATTATATTTTTTAATATTCACTGCCCAATAGTAATACAATAAGTTAGGGAGTGTCAGTCCCCCTCATTCTTGAGATTTACACAAGTGTTTTTTTTAAATTCTGTGTAATTTATAATCCCATATGAAGTTTATAATATCAGAGTCTATTTTTTTAAAGAATTTTTTAGGTAAGTATATTGGTATTGATTGAAATAGGTACAATATTTGTGGTAAGAAGATCATTTTTATCGCGTTTATTCTGCCTATTAAGGACATCGGCAATGTTTTCCAAAATTTAATCAACCCATTTAATTTAGTTAATAAAGGCATATAGTTTCCGTTGGGTAATGATTTATATTTCCTAGTGATTTGGATGCCCAAATACTTAATTTTTTCTGTTGCAATTCTAAAGGGGAATTTCAACAAATGTGTCGGCTCTTGAGGTTTTATCGTCTTAATTTCGCTTTTCTTCCAATTTGTTCTATATCCTGAAAAAGAACCAAATTCCTCTATTACATTTAGTATATTTGGTATGCTAATTTGCGAATTTGTAATATATAGTAATATTTCGTCTGCATATAATGAAATTTCATTATTTGAGTGTTTGGTATTAAATCCATGAATATTCGGATGACTTCTTATACTTTCTGCTAAGGCTCTATCACTAATGCAAATAGCAGGGGCGATAGTGCGCACCCCTGCCTATTGCCCCTTGCTAATTGGAATTTCGGGGATAATATATTATTAGTCAGTATTCTAGCCGTCGGCTTATCATATAATAATTTTACCCATGAGATAAAGTTATCTCCCATGTTAATTTTTTGCAATACTTTGAATAAATATTGCCATGCTACTTGATCGAAAGCATTTTCTGCATCCAATGAAATAATTGCTAGTTCTTCTTCAGTATTATGTGAGTACATTATATTAGACAGCCGTCTCATATTGTTAAATGAGTATCTCTTTGGTATAAACCCTGTTTGGTCCGGGTTTATTAGTTTGCTAACATATTTACTCAATCTTCTCGCTAGGGTCTTTGCTAATATTTTTTTATCTGTATTTAGGAGTGCAATAGCTCTATATGAGCCTGGGTCTTCTAGATCTTTATCCTTTTTTGGTATAAGTGTAATCGTTGACTCAGTTAGTGTTTCTGGTAGTTTATTTTCTTTAAAAGCGTATATATATAAATCTTGCAGGCGTGGAGAAATTATCTCGTAGAATCTTTTATAGAATTCATTACTAAAGCCATCTGGTCCTGGCGTTTTGCCATTCTTCAACGAATTTATTGTTTCTTCTATTTCCTGTAGTGTAATCTGAGCTCCTAATCCCTCTTGTTCCACCATATTTAATTTTGGAAGATTACAATTGTCTAAGAAATTTGAAATTTGAGTATTATTTGCAGAGGTTTTCGACGTATATAAATTTTGATAAAATTGAGCAAATCTTCTATTAATATCTTTAGGTAGTGTTAGTAATTCCCCTTTGTCTGATTTAATTTTAGTAATTGTATTTTCTGTTTCCCGTTTTTTCAGTTGGCGTGCTAAGAGTTTATGTGGTTTATCACCAAATTCGAAAATTTCTTGTTTTGTAGTTTGAAATAATCTTATTATTCTAGCCGATAAAACGTTATTTAATTTATATTTTGGTATTGTTATCTTATTATGTTTATCTATAGTTGGTTCTTTGGCATTTTCTAAATCTAATTGTCTAATTTCTTGTTCTAACTGCAATTGTTCAGTATTATTCTTTTTATTTTGGAAAGCTTGATATGAGATTATAGTTCCTCTAATAAATGCCTTAAACGTTTCCCATAATAAGGAGGGTGAAATATCTGGTGTATCATTTGTCTCAAAAAAGAATCCCATCTGCTCTTTTAAATATGTACATCCTTGTGAGTTGTTTAAGATTTGGGGGTTAAACCTCCAAAACGATTTTTTATCAGGCATTCCATCTAATTTTAAAGAAAAGGTTAGCGGGGAATGATCAGAAATAATACTATTATGATATTTAGAATTATATGTATATGGAATTAGTTTCGTGTCCACTATGAAGAAATCAATACGTGAATATGTTTTATGTACCGTTGAATAAAATGAATATTCCCTACCTACTGGGTTAGCGATCCTCCATACATCTGTTATATTGGTATTTTTCATGTATGTATTTAGGAGTTCACTAGTTTTAGATTTTATGTTAATCCTTTTTTGTTTTGCTGATTTATCCAGATATGGATCTAAAACAAAATTCAAATCTCCCCCTATTATCACATTTTGATAGTTAAGTTCTGTAATTGTATCCAAAATTTTACTAAAGAATTGGGGGTTGTCAAAATTAGGAGCATAAATATTTATCAAAGTACGTGGAGTAGAATAAATTTCTCCCGTGACTATGACGTACCTCCCCTCTTTATCTGCTATGGTATTCTTTAATTTAAATGATATGCCTTTACGAATGATAATAGCCGTGCCTCAAGATTTAGAAATGAAGAGTAGTATGTTTGCCCAATCCAATTTGCCTTCAATCTTATCTGTGTTTGATATTTCAAATGCGTCTCTTGTAAGAAAATGATATCACTCTTTAAAGCTTTTAATTGGGCAAAGATCTTACCCCTTTTAATTGGTTCATTAGCACCCTTTATATTCAAACTACAGAACGTGATTCCTCCAGATTTCATTTGTTTATCGTCTTGCATTATGGATCATGTTAATACCTTTACTTCATATGGTGCAACCAAGAACCTCATAACTCTAGGTGAAGGATGGTCATCCCCAGCTGTTAAGTTTTGTTGGCAACTCCCCTTCAGAATAGACCTTAAAAAAGACCAGAAAGTGTAGAGTCGTGAAAAGATAATTAGCAAACAAAAAGTGATATTATAATATCCAAAAATAAAGATATAATTAAAAACAAACCACCAACAGGTGGAAGAAAAATTCTTGTTGACTTCCGTAGATGTTTTTATATGTTTTGCTCTGCCCCCTTGACCAATTATTATTAATTGGAAGAGAGAGCGATACAAAGTTCAAAAATATATATATTAAATAAAACGCACTCCAATAGATATAGAAATATATCTTCAAAGAGGAAAAACAAAATAAAAAAGAGTTTCCAAGTATATATTTAGATATAAAATTTTATTAGTAATTATGTTAATTATATATCCATATCTATCTATTACAATTAAGTCTCAAACTTTTGTATCAGACAACAGCAGGTTCCAAGGGTTAACCAGATTCAGACCCTTGGATAACTTCCAAGTATCTGAGTCTCCTCCCCCCTCTTTGCGCGCAATTTAGACTAAATCTACTATATCCATAAAATTTGTTAGAATGTTATTAGTACTTATCAATCATATTTAACTCGTTATTCTTATATTTAGCAAGTAATTAACATCATGAAATAAACATCAGCCATTATTAAGCTACGCCTGAATATTACACAATTTTACTAATTATATTTTATGTTAGTATGTAATTGTGTGTTTCCTAAATCATAAATTTCTATATACAAGTTCACTGATAATATTTTTCCATATTCTCAAGTTATTTTCCCCGCCACAGTTTTTCTTCTTTGTCAATCCTTTGTTGAAATGAAACATAAAATCCGACTTTGAATTAACATTCCAAAGATAAAATGGCTAGACAACGCCTCGAGGAACGTTCTCCATCTTAACCAGAGCAGTGTTTTTTGTATGTTAAAAAAAAAGAAACACAGTTGTTTCTTCGTCGTTTCTCCTCTGTGTTATTGTAGGAGACCAACTCCTAATGACCAGTAGACCTCCTTTGTGATACTTTGTGCATAATTAAATGCCTCTTCTGGATCCATGAATGCACGTTCAACATAGTTATAAGTAATTCTCAATTTCGCGGGATATACTATCCCATATCTTACTCCCGAGACCTCTTTCAGTAGCCTTCTCGTGTTTGTAAACTTGTCCCCCTTTTCCATGACTTCAGCTGGAGAATCACGGTAGAATCTTAGTTTGTCTTCTCCAAACATCAAATTCACTCCATATGGAATCTTTTTCATAATTCCTTCCAGGGTTGAAATGTCATAGAATTTCAGAATAATCTGTCTTGGGCGGGCAGTTGGGCTTGCTTTGAGCCTTACTTCAGACCCGGTGATTTTGGTTGTCAGGTGGCTGCGGCCCAAATGTTTGCCACGCCTTTTTAAAGAGTTTGTGTTCTCAAAATGGATTTGGGTTGGCAGGTGGCTGCTTGCTGCCCAAGTGTTTGCCTCGCCTTTTCAAAAAGTTTGTGTTCACAAAATGTATTTTGGTTGTCACTTTGCTGCTTGCTGCCCAATTGTTTGCCTCACCTTTTTAAAAATAAAATTGTGTTCACAAAATGAATTTTGGCTGTCAGGTGGCTGCTTGCTGCCCAATTGTTTGACCGCCTTTTAAAAAAAGTTTGAGTTCACAAAATGAACTTTGGTTGTCAGGTGGCTGCTTGCTGCCCAACTGTTTGCCTCGCCTTTTTAAAAAAAAGTTTGTGTTCACAAAGCGAATTTTGGTTGTCAGATGGCTGCTTGCAGCCCAATTGTTTCCCTCGCCTTTTCGTTAAAAAGTTTGTGTTCACAAAATTAATTTTGGTTGTCAGGTGGCTGCTTGCTGCCTAATTGTTTGCCTCACCTTTTTTTTTTAAGTTTGTGTTCACAAAATGAATTTTGGTTGTCAGGTGGCTGCGGCCCAATTGTTTGCCTCGCCTGTTTAAAGAGTTTGTGTTCACGAAATGGATTTTGGTTGTCAGGTGGCTGTGGCCCCATTGTTTCCCTCGCCTTTTTAAAGAGTTTGGGTTCACAAAATGGATTTTGGTTGTCAGGTGGCTGCGGCCCAATTGTTTGCCTCGCCTTTTTAAAGGGTTTGTGTTCACAAAATGGATTTTCGTTGTCAGGTGACTGTGGCCTAATTGTTTGCCTCGCATTTTTGAAGAGTTTGCGTTCACAAAATGGATTTTGGTTGTCAGGCGGCTGCGGCCCAATTGTTTGCCTCGCCTCTTTGAACAGTTTGTGTTCACAAAATAGATTTTGGTTTTCAGCTGGCCTCGGCCAAATTGTTTGCCTTGGCTTGGCTTTTAAAATCGTTGCAACAGTTGGCTTCCAGCCCAATAATCCATTCTTCCCACAATGTCTATACTAGCCCTCTGGGAACCAGTACCTTCGGCCCGCAACACCCATACTAGCGCAACAGAAAGCCCCCCTCCCCCCCCCCCCCCCCCCCCACTGGCGAGCAACATTGGAATTGGTGGAGAGGTGGAATATTGCGTTGGTGACCAGCTCTCCCGTGTGATGCTGGGACCCAACGGGTACCACTTGGTCTAGTCGTCATCTAAATCCGGCCCTGGTTCACCAGCACCTCCTCCATCTATTGTATCCGCTGCTCTAGGTGTCAGCTGCACTACATCGGTGAGACCGAGCGTTGGTTTGGCTATCGCTTCGCCCAACACCTCCGCTCGGTTCGCACTAACCGACCTGATTTTCCGGTGGTCCCAGCGGTATGACATTTACTTTTTCAATTTCAAGTAGTCCTTGCTTTCTCCCTCCTTCCCCTCCCCTTCCCAGCTCTCACACAGCCCACTGTCTCCGCCTGTTCCTTTCATCTTCCCGCCCCACCCCCACATCAGTCTGAAGAAGGATCTCGACCCGAAACGTCACCTATCCCTTCGCTCATGGACGCTTCGCCTCACCTAATGACTTTATCCAGCAGTTGTGTCTACCTTCACACGAGGGAGAGGGTCAGTCAGACATTAAACGGGCCGGAAATAGACGAAACCTGAGAAGGTGCTTGGGAAAGAGTAAGACAGCACTGAAAGGAACGGAGCCCGGCGCTAAGGAAGCCTCGGGTGTAACCTGAGGAAACGTTACACATGTTGGGCAGTGGAACCCGCAGCCCAGCATCTCCGTTCACAGCCCGGAGACCTCATCAGGATGGACGGAGACCTCCCTCAGCCCTTATTTTAATCCACAACAGTGCATCTGTTTCTCATGAAGCAGTCTTCGGGGCGGTCTACGTTGGTGTGCATTATTTAAAGGATATTATATGACCCTCTAGCATTCATTGCAGTTTGCAAGGGTTCGCTTTGTCTGCTGATTACTTCAGTTTAGTTTAGTTTAAAGATACAGCGCGAAAACAGGCCCTTCGGCCCATCGAGTCCGCACCGACCAGCGATCCCCGCATGTCAACACTGTCCTGCACACACTAGGGGCAAATTTACACATACTCCAAGCCAATTACCTTACATACCTCTCCGTCTTTGGAGTGTGGGAGGAAACCGAAGATCCCGGAGGAAACCCACGCCATCTCGGGAAGGTGGTGCCCATCCCAGGCGTCTATTTGCGTGCGATGCATATCTATAATCACATATTACAATCGCCCCACACGCTTAAATCTCTACTCCCACCTCAACATTTCCCACTTTAGCTTTGATCGGACTTTGCTGGCGTAACCTTGCTCTAAACGTTATTCCCTTATCATGAATCTGTACGAGGCCTATTTCCTTCGCTCCAAAGACGCTGCTGCACCCGCTGAGTTTCTCCAGCACTTTTGTCTACACTGTAAAGGAGTCGGTTGTAATCATGCATTGCCTTTCTGCTGGCTGTATTGCACGCAACAAAAGTATTTCACTGAACCTCGAAACACGTGACAATAAACTAAACTGAAGAGCCGTATTTCCCTTAGACAGGCACAACATGCTGGAGTAACTCAATGGGACAGGCAGCATCTCCGGAGAGAAAGAATGGGTGGCGTTCTAGGTCTAGGCACTTCTTCCGACTTTTTCCCTTATTTTTCACTTATTTGTTATATATCTCATTATATCACAGGCTATATCTCGCTTCCCTTTCCCCTCAGTCTGAAGAAGGGTGTCGACCCGAGAAGGGTCTCGTCCCATCTCTCCAGAGATGCTGCCTGTCCCGCTGAGTTACTCCAGCATTTTGTGACTATCTCCTGAAGTTGTACCCTGGGCATTCATTGATGAGGTTCTGGATTATTGCTGCTCTCTCTCTCTGCTGCTTTGAGCTGTCTGCACCAGGATTTGTCGGTGTCTCATGAGCGCAAAGGAAGGCAGCGAACATCGCTGCACAGCCAGCCGCGAGATTTGTGCCGCTTTGAAGTCCTGATCTTCAAAGAGTCCTCTCCTCAGGCGGCCAAAGGTTGTGCAGGCGCGCTGAAGACGGTGGTGAATTTCACCATCGAGGCCTGGCGTCTTCAGAGCAGATAGACACAAAAAGCTGCAGTAACTCAGCGGGTCAGACAGCACCTCTGGAGAGAAGGAACAGGTGGCGTTTCGCGTGGAGGCCCAGGGGTTTAAAGAAAGGTTTCACAGACACCTTAAAGTCTTCAGTACTTTTATTAAGCACACGTCATACATAGCCCTGCCTGTACGTGGTCTGTCACAAACACCAGAGAGCGAGCTAGGGGGCGTGTGGGTTGCAGTTATACTAATGGTGGGGGGAGTGGTTAGCATGGACATCGTTACTATCAATTAAAGGTGTACACACATATCATCTACATCCTTCCGCTACTTCTTAAACAAACAGTGAGTGACAAGGCGACCACATCTCATGCGCCAGGGTGAGTGCAAACAGTAAAGCACAGGGATACAGGATCACACGTAATCGCCGTAACGGACCGGCGGCCTGACCAGGCGACCAGACCGGGTCCGCACCTCGCCATCACCTCCTTCCCCGACGGGAACAAGCGGGGACGCTGGGTCATGGTGGGGGCTACGGACAGGAGAACTCCTCGGCGATGAAGGCAGCGGGGAGGGAGGCGAAGAGAAGGGCACGGAAGCCGGAGAAAGCGGGGACCGCAGCCGGGAGGAGCTCCGGAGGAGGACGAGGGGAGGCCGGCCCCCAGAGGAATGGGCAAAGCACAGGGCCGCGACACAGGGGCAGCTGGGGGCACATACGGGCATACGGAGCCACCGGGGGTGGGAGAGGCTCGTTCACGAGCCGGAGATGCTGGCGGGACCGGCGGTACACCCTTCCGTCGCGGTTGACAAGGTATGAATGAGGGGAACCGGCAGAGCCGACGACCACGGCCAGCCTGGAACGGCCAGAAGAGGACCACATATGGACGACCTGGCCGGGAGAAGAGGGCAGAGGACATGGCAGGACCTGTCGTGGGAAACCGCTTCTGGATATCGTGTCTTTCGGTAATGCGTACCCGGACCAAGGCAGGTTTAAAGACGGAAGGGGGACAGGGACTGCTGAGACACCGGGACCGTGGGCCTCGTGACTCGGGACATGAAGTCGCTGAGCCGGGGAGCCCAGGGCATGGTCCGCGGGAGATGTTGCGGAGGTTCAGCAGGGCCAGGTAGATGTCGGAGCGGGATAGGCGGCAACGCTCCAAACAATCCTTTAGCACTGCGGACCGCACGCTCAGCCAGTCCCATTGCTCTGTGGGTATTCCCGGGCAGCTGGTGTAATGACGAAAAGTTCCAACGCTCCGGTGGCGCTATGGAGTCTTAAAGCATAGCGCCAGCCAGCTCCACGTAAAAATTTTGTAAAAACGGGGACTTAAAAAGACTTACCGACTGCCTGCTTTACACTGTCTGCCGCCTCAACATCGACGGTACCGTGGTGACGTCATCAGCCCTGCGACAAACCATGATGGCACGGAGCCCTACCGACAAGACAAAAGGTCGAAAAACCCGGGCGAGAGCGGGAGAAGGCCTGGAGAAGCCTCGGACTCGAGAAAGGGCCAGCTCCCTGGAAGATGTCTCCAGGAAAGCAGACACAGGAGGTGAGGATTTGAGAGCTTTTATTTCTCATCAGATGGCTGATTTTTAAAGCGAGAGTTCAAGGCAGAAATGAAAGATATAAAGCAAGAAATGAAAGAAATAGAAAGGGAGATATAAAGGAAGAAATTTGTCAAATTATAATCAGATGGACTTGTATGAAAAATCAATGGAGTGAATTTCAAAAAGATACAAAGATACAAATTGATAATAGTTCAAAAAGAATCAGAAAAATTTGAGAAGAATTAATTTATTGATATGATCAATAATATGGAACGCAAGAGATGGAGGTTTTTTTTCTTAAACTTGAAAAATGTTAAAAAAGACTTTCAAAATAAGATTGATCTATTGCAAATGTGGTGGAACAACAAGCTGATGGCATGAAAAACCTTGAAAAGATAGCGGAGGCTAGTACTGTGTCTACAGCAAAGCTGATAACAGAACAAGAACGTCTACTGAGTTGTTATCTAAAGTAACAGATAAATGCACTCAGCTAGAAGGCTATCAGAGAAGGCAGACTTGAGGATTGCAGGGATTTCCTGAAGGTCTAGAGAAAAACGAAAGACACTCGAGAATTCACTGCTAAATTACTGCAAGCTGTTTTATCTTTGGATGATATGCCTGTATTAGCTCGTGCACATCGAGTCGGCAGAAGACAGACCAGTTACAAATGCCCCCCCAAGACAAATGATTGTAAAGTTACAATATGATTTTATCCTGGAGGATATTATGCGGAGAGCCTCGGGAACAAAGAATCTGATGTTTCAAGGCCAAAGAATCAGTATCTATCGAGACTATCCCCAGAGGTTGCCAGAAAACGAAAAGCGTTTAACGAAGCCAAAAACCTTATGAGGGTGTAGAAAACTTTGAGATACTGTCTGAAGTACCAGCCATCCTAAGAGTTACTTATAGCAACGTGGAACATTTCTTCAAGACTCCAGCAGAAGCAATGGAATTTGCAAAACAGTTTTCCACACTTGTCAAACCATCTACAAGCAAACATACTGTCTTTTACTATTTTTAAAGACCTAGTACGGTCTCTTAACATTCTATGAGACTTCATACGATAATATGGAATTAGAAGAAATTAAAGGAACGGACAATGTCGTATGGAACGAAATGTTTTCCCGGATTGGAAGATGCACGCTGAACATTGACAATTAGTCATAATATATAACTAACACAAACAAATAACACACATACTAAAATCATAACGCGGTTTTATTATCACTATGTTTATTATTAACCAAGATTGTTCACTATTGCTAATTAATATTACTAATAATTTTTTTTTTTTAATATCTTATGTCTTGTTAAATTTGGAGATACCCTCCCCCCTTATTTTTTTTTCTTTTTTAATAATGATTTTTATTTTTTGTACTTTAAAAACTCTTTACCTGCGGTTTTATAATTAGATTTTTAATTAATTTTAGATATACAACTTTTATGATGATTAATATCACTCCTTTCATTTCTTTAATATTTATATCCCCATTGAAATATTATCATGGAATAATGTAATTCCTTAAATCTAGGAGCTGGCTAAATTAATACATCAATGCCGGAAGCCTTTAGATGGATAGCCAATATAGTATGGCTTACAACAAACTACAAATATTTCATTTGTAGTTTTTTTCATTCTTTATGCAACTCTATTAATCTCTTTATCTACTCTTCACTATCCCCTTTTATGCTTATTATATCTTTCAGTTTGAATGGAGCTATACACTGGAACAATGGAGATATATTCGTGAAGTTATCATAAAAGAGATTAAAATTCATCTATTCGGTGTTCGGGTGTAAGGTTAGGTCTACTGCACGGACCCTTGGACTCTATACTAGATTCCCACAAATCTAGAAATGCAGGATTTAAAAAAGAAATATGGGGAATGAGGGATTAACCTTTTGCAGTTGGAATGTTAAAGGTATCAATGAACCAATAAAAAGAGGAAAAATATTGACACACTTAAAGGCAATTAAAGCTGATGTAATTTATATTCACGAAACTCACCTAAAGAAAGACGCTGAAAAATAGGCTGAAAGCCAAATGGATAGACAAAATATATCACTCTTCCTTTACGCATAAATCAAGAGGTGTAGCAATATTATTTCGTAAAGGTACTTTATTTAAGATACATCTACTATATCTGATAAAGATGGCAGATACATTTATTGTGATAGGAGATAAATAAAATAGGGGAAAAAATGATTTTCGTTAATATCTATGGACCAAATTTTGATAGTCCTTTTATTTTTTAAGAAAGTACTTAATAATATTCCGGAATAATATAAATTATAATTAACACATTACAATTTGATAATTGGAGGAGATTTTTAATTGTACATTAGACCCTTATTTAGATAGATCTTCAAAACCCAAAGAAAAAATTAATCGCATACTAGTTTGATTTATTAAACGCATCATACATCCAAACGACTAACATTAAAGATGTCTGGTGGAAGAACAGAAAATCCTACTGGTCGAGAATATTCCTTTTACTCGCCAGTACATAAAACTTATTCAAAGAATAATAGATTACTTTCTGGTAGATGCAAAGCTTATTTCACTTACTACGAATCTAAATATCATAATATTATAATTTCAGATCATGCGCGCCATTAAACATTTAAAATTAAATAAATGGTAAAACAGAAAATCTAGGAACAATGGAAACTTAACCCACAAATTTAAAAAAATAAAGCCACTCAGGAATATATTATAAACTCAGATTAAGATGTTTTTTGAAAATAAATGATCAACCAGAAATATCTCGCTCTTTTATTATGGGAAACATTTAAAGCTTATCTTCGAGGAATTATGATTTCTTCACACAAGCATTCCATAATAAAAAGATTCGGAAGGAACAACAGGACTTAGAAAGGGAGATTAAACAATTAGATATACAGAATGCAACAAAATCAGATATAATAATACATTAAATAAAATTGAGCATTGAAGTATAAATTAAAACAAAATATACACTGATCAAGTTTTAAAATATTATCAACATACTAAACAATTGCTGTTTGAATTTGGAGACAAACCACAGAAAAATTATTGGCTCTCGACAATTAAGGAAAATTGAAGCTGAAAAATTTATACATAGGATTATTAAATCACAAAACGGTGAATATTAATACAACCCAAAGATATTAATGAAAGATTTATGCAATATTATAAAAATCTGTATATCTGGTAAAGCGACAGTAAATAAAACAGAAATAGATGCCTTTTTAAATGTATGTAACTTAAATGAATTAGATTTACAAAAAGAGAACTATTAAATGCTGATATTTTCAATAAAAAAGAAATCCAAGAATCTATTAAATCATTAAAAAATGGTAATTTTCAAAAACCTCCAGGACCAGATGGTATAGGCTCGGAATTTTATAAAATTTTTCATGACCAAATGGTCCCATATTTAAAATCATTATATGAACAGATATATACACAAGAGAAATTACCAGATACATTGAAACGAATCTATTATAACAACTTATACCCAAAATAAATAAAGATTTGGATGACCCAGGATCATATAGAGCAATTGCTTTTTAAAATACGGATCAAAAAATTTTAACAAAGATACTTGCACAAAGATTAAGCAAAGTTGTTAACGAATTAAATTCATCCTGATCAAAACAGGGATTTATACACTAAAAGATATTCTTCATATAATCTAAGACGGTTATTTAATATCATATATTCGAAAAGAAGTGATAAAAAAGACTTAGTAGTTAACTCGTTGGATGCAGAAAAAGCTTTTGACCAGGTGGAATGGCCCATTATTTATTTTCGGTGATGGAAGCTTTTAAGCTTGGTGATAAATTTACTTACTTGATTAAATTATTATATGCAAACCCAACAGCTAGAATAACAACAAACCATATGTTATCAACTAAGTTTAGATTATCTCGAGGTTGTAGACAAGGCTGTCCTTTATCAACCATTACTGTTTGCGTTAAGCAATCGAACCTCTTGCTCAAAGGGTAAGATTTGCACCCGGAAATATATGGATATGATACTAAAGATACTAAGAATAAAATCTCGTTATAATGCGGACGATGTATTACTTTATATTACTAAACCGGAATAAGTATCCGTAATTTGTTAAAACTAATAACGAAATTTGGCCTTAATTTCAGGATACTGTATCAATTGGAAATAAAAGTGAACTTATGCAATAACCATGAATAACGTACAGATATTACAACAATTTTCCTTTTAAGATAACAAAATGAAAATATTAAATATCTTGGTATTTTTGTTACAAAAAGATTTGACTCTCTATTTAAGTCTAATTTCCCGTTATTACTGAATAAATTTAAATAAAAATTCTTATACTGGAAAAGTTTACCTATCTCAATGTTAGGTAAAATAAACGCAATAAAAATGATTTTCCTCCACAATTATTATATTTATTTCAATCAATCCCGATATATCTCTCTAAAAATTTTTTTTTTAAAGTAGACTCTATAGTCACTAACGTTATCTGGGATTATAAGAACCATAGAATAAATAAAAAAAAAAACACTTATGTAAAGCTAAAATAACGGGGGTTTAGCATTACCAAATTTTATGTTTTATTATTGGGCAGTTAATATTAAAAATATGAATTTCTGGTTAGAAGAAACAGATATAATAAACCAAACTGGTTAAAAATGGAAAGAGAAGACTGTTTTCCATTTGAAATTAGCTCTATAATATTTGCTAATATTAATGTACCTAAGAAAATTTATAGTGAAAACTTGATAATAGAAAGTGGAATACGTATTTGGGAAACAAATAAAGAAAACATTAAAACTAAAATTTATACCGCTAGGTCTTACTATTGCCAACAATTTTACGTTTTTAAACCCTCAACGATGGATAAGGCTTTTATACAATTGGAAAAATAAAGGAATTCTAAATATAGGGGATCTTTATAAGGAAAATTTCTTTTCTCTCATTTCAAGAATACAACAAGCTTACGGGCTTCATAATAATGAATATTTCAGATACTTACAAATCAGAAACTATATCTCTGCAAATACACAAGAATTCAGAAATAGAAAGAGTGAAATTTTAGATGAATGCTTGAATAAACATCCAAATACAGAAAAAATGATATCATACATTTACAATATTTTGTTGGAAAGTGATATTCCATCATCGGAAATACACAGACTAGCGTTGGAAAATGAATTAGGTCAAATAATAAACCCAGAAATATGGGAAAAGAAAGCTTACAACACATACATTACTGTTAAAATGCCTAAACATGCTCTTATACAGTTAAAAATTTTACATAGATTACATTATTCCAAATCTAAATTACATAATATATTTCCAAAATTATCACCTATATGTGATAATGTCAAATCTTAGAAGCAAATTTGTCACATTCATTTACTAATGTACGAAGATTGTAGAATATTGGAATGAAATATTTAAGACAATCTCGAATGTTGTTTTAATATTACTATGATTCCTGACCCAAAGTTAATCATACTTGGAATACCGGAAACGGAACAAATAATTACAAGGAATCAAAGAACTTTTATCGACTATTCTTTAATAATTGGGAAAAAAATTAATATTAAAAAATTTTGGAAAGGCCCTGTATGCCCAACAATTAAAAAATGTGGAATACAGAAATGACGGAGACACTTCACTTGGAGAGATTGAGAACTTGTCCTTATGGACAGGTTAGATCTCTTCAAAGGGATTTGGTCTCCATACATTAAATATCTACAGGTCATAATGGTTCGGCGCAGGGACTTGACTGAGGCCTGAATATCTGAATGGATGAAGAAATACATATAATAAACCATGAATGTATCTCCAAGAATGGAATTATTTAGTAATAATTTTAATCTCCATCAAACTTCTCACATTTTCTTTTTCTATTTTCTACTCTCTTTCTCTATCTTTCTATCTTTAATTAGGAAAAAAAATATAGAAACATATTATATAAATTCTTAATATGAATACACAACTATTATTATTTGTATGAAAAGATTATAGATGTCTTAAATTTGTAATTATATAAAATTGTGCATTTTCAACTATATAATAATTTTGAAATTAAAGTTAATAATAATACAAACATTCTTACTATTACTGAAAATATTATGAATATCATAGAAGTTTGGTTAAGATTGGGTATTATGTAGTTATATTAGTGGGGGATTTGTATTTGGTAATTAGAAGAATATCTATGGTATGAGAAGTGTGAGTATATTGCTTATTTTAGGAATATACTACATACAACTCCCAAATATACAAAATAAATAACCAGGAAATGTATAATGGATAACATTACATTAACACAAACAGTAAATCAATTGATAATTCAATATTATATAATTTTGTATATATATATAATTTTCACTGCCATATAAGAGTGACTCGGTATTATATTGTTTCTACAATAAAAAAAATTAAAAAAAAAAAAAAAAAAAAGAAAGTTCCAACGCTCAGCAAAATCGCGGAACTCGGCACTGGTGAAACTGGCTGCCGTTGTCCGACTGCAGGCTTGGCCGGAGACCGAAGGTGGCAAATGTGGCGGCGCAACTTGTCGATGACTGCGGAGGAAGAGAGGGAGTGGAGCTGATCAACTTCAAACCAGCTGGAGTAAGAGTCGACAAGCACCAGGAAGTGCTTTCCGTGCCACTCGAAGATGTCGGTTGCTAGCGCAGACCAGACAGGTCAGCAGCTGGCTGCTGCAGGAGCGGCTGCCGCTGCTTGTTGTGGAGCGAGGCTGTTACAGGTTAGGGCACGCGGGAGAGACCCTATCCCGGAAGTAGCAAGGCATGTCGGGCCAGAAGAACTGGTTCTTTTCTGAGCGACAGGGAAGACAGAAAGGGTCGCCCTCGGCCCCAGGATGGCCACGATGAGCGGTCTCGAAGTATTGTTCCCATAGTGCTTCGGCACCACCACCTTTGTGCCCCTTCACAATCACACCACCACGCAAGCACCAACTCGTCACGAAACCAAGAAGTAAGGCACCGCTGCGGCCGGCAGGAAGAACGGCGGTCTGGCCAACCCTGCTTGATGATCGCAAGGCCAGCTGCTGTAGCGAAGCGTCTGCTGCCGTGTGCTCAGCTAGGGACTTCAACTCTTTGACCGGAAGGCACGAAGTTTACGCCCAGGACTATCAGATCGGACGTCTCGTACGATCTGCTGGGTTTTTTTTGTGGATGAGAGAGGCGCCCGAGACAGCGTGTCCGCAACAACCATGTCCTTGCCCTTGCGATAAACCACTGTGAAAGTGAAGCGTTGTAGTGGAGCATCATGCGCTGGAGCCGGGAAGAGGCCATGTGTAGATTGGCTTGTTGAGGATGGTGACCAGTAGGCTGGTGGTCCGTCTCGACAGTGAAGCAGCTTTGCCCAGGGATATAGTCTTTGAATTTGGAGCAGGCAAAGACAACCGCCAGAGCAGTTCTTTCTCAATCTGGGCATAGTGTTGTTCAGCGGACGTCATTGTGCGGGAACGCGTGGGAGACAGGCAGTTGCACACCCCGTCATGGATCTGCAGGCAGGCGCCCCGAGGCCAAAACTTAGAGGCATCACACGTGGAGAACGATGGGGCGCTGGAGGTCGAAGTACTTCAGCGTTGGCATGCTGACCAGCTTAGATTTGTGGGTGTCAAATGCATGCTGGTGTTGCGCGGACCAGGCCCAGGCAGTGTCCTTTTTCACCGATCCCGCAGAGGGGCACTCAGTTCGCTCAGGTCGGGGATGAACTTTCCCAGGTAGTTGACCATGCCCAAGAAGCGCTGCAGGCCAGGCACGTCAGCAGGTGCAGGCTCTCGGATATTGCGGCCGTTCTTTTGCGGGTCGGGCTTCAGCCCCCGATGCTGTGAAAAATGGCCCCACGAGGTGACCTCAGGGACCCGGAATCGGCACTTTTTCGGGTTGAGCTTCAGGTTGACCTCCCGGGCCCGCTGCAAGCACCTGGCGAAGGTGGTGGTCGTGCTCAGCGACATTCTTCCCATAGACCAGGATGTCGTCGACAATGATGGCACACGGAAGTCCAGCAAACAGTTGTTCCATGGTCCTCTGGAACACCTCGCTGGCAGAGTTGATCCCAAAACGGCATGCGGAGGAAGCGGATACCTGCCGAAGGGCGTGCTGAAGGTACTGCTCAGGTGCGAGGATCGCTCAGTTCTCGTCTAGAGGTATCAGCCAGAACGAACTCTTGGCATCAAGATCCCCCCCCCCCCCGAGAACACGGTGGCAGGGCCGACCAGGTGTGCAGCCAACATCCTCCACCGTCCGCATGGGATAGTGCGGGCGCCTGATGGCCAAGTTCAAGTCCTTGGGGTTGATGCAGATCCGTATTTCACTCTTGTCTTTCTTCGCAGCGACAACCATAAGTAGAAAACACTGGGGATGGAGTCCGTGACTGGCGCGCCAGGATTGCCCGTGGCCACCATCTCGCGAGAGCAGACTCGCCCGACCGCCCCTCATGGCAAAGGACACACGGTGCGGGGGACAGATGACCGGCGTGATGTCGGGATTGAGGCCCCCACCATCTTGTACCCCCTGCAGGGCAAACTTCCCCAGCTTCGAGTCGAACTTACTCGGTCCGGGAATTCGGCCAGCGGGTTCAGGGGTGCCTCTACCAGGTGGACATCATGTGGAAGCTCACCAATCCGAGGTCCTGCAGGCTCCCTCGCCGAGCAGGGGTCAATTGACGTCTAGCAGGAAGAAAGAGAGAGGGCGAGTGGTCGACTGCACCTTGCAGTGGGAGAGTCGCCCTCCCCACAGTGAATAAGCACGCCACCCCATAGGCACGCAAAACAGCAATGTCTGTGGATACAGGCCTCGTTATTTTCTTATATGCCTGAACAGGCTTGTTGACATAGAACATTGAGCAGCTGCCCCCGTGTCGACCTTAGCAGAGAAGGCCATGCCATTCACCGTGACTGGACGGTCGGGCGTTATAGTCCAGCTGCACCTCGCAAGGAAAACACATCCAGTCACTCGTAGAAGATGTCAGGGTCAGAGGGGAAGATCTACATGCTGGAGATGGGATTCAACTAACGTTGAGAATCGAGACGGTTTCTGCTGTGGCTGTTGCAGGGGGTTCCACAGGAACGGCATGCTGCCGAAAAGTGCCCGGGATAGTTGCAAAAGTTACAGGTTGTCCCCAACGCCGGGCACAGCATTAAAAACGGTGTGAGACAAAGTTACAATTTGAGACCATCGTTGAGGCGGACTGGAGCCCGGCAGTGGTCTTGCCCTCTGTCGCCAGGGAGGCAATGTACTGGGGGACCATCGAGATGGCTTTGTGGACCACAGGGTCAGGTACAGCGGAGGAGACAGCCGCAGGCTATACGAGAGGCATGCGCGCCTCATCGAACGTCAGATCAGGCTTTACGCAGCAGTCATAGCGCAGCTTATGATCCCGCTGACCAAAGACTAAATGTCACGGGGTCAATGTATCGGGGGTCAGGTCATGCAGGTTACATCGGCGAAGCCAGCTGGCGCAGCGCGGCCCAAATTTGTTCAATAGACTCCCCAGGTTACTGGCGTCTGGGAAAAACCAGTTGGAAACGCTCTAAGATGTGGTTAGTGGAAGTCACACATCGCCGTAAATTTAGCAATCAGGCAATCGGGGTCCTGGGACTTCTCACCATGTCCATAGTCGAACGACTCCGAACGCTCGAGCGCCTCCGGGACCAGCCAGGTTGTGCAAGAGGGATAGCCTTGACAGCGGGTGCCACAGCAGGGTGGGCGATTGCAACATAATGGCTCAAATCCCGTCGAAACACACTCTGCGATGAGTGATGTCTGCTATCAAGAATAGGATGTCAGGTTTACGACGGCAGAAGCCATCACGTTCGGGTGAGGGGTTACTGGGACTAAGAAAATAAATACGCGATAAATCTGTGACGCAGAAGAAGCCACTAGGACGCCATTTAAAGAAGGTTCACTGACACCTTAAAAGTCTTCAGTACTTTTATTAAGCACACGTCATTAATAGCCCTGCTGTACGTGGTCTGTCACGAACACCAGAGGAGCGAGCTAGGGGAGTGTGGGTTGCACGTTATACGATATGGGTGGGGAGTGGTTAGCATGGACATCGTTACTATCATTAAAAGGTGTACACACATTTCATCTACACAGGGAAAGGTAAACGAGAGAAAAAGACGGTGGTACAGAGAGTATTGTAGAGGTTTCCAGCATTGTGTGTCACGGCGGTGGTCCGGCTTTGAGCTGCGGTGCTCAAGCGGCGGCGTGTCCGGCTCAGAGTGCGGTGCCCGGCTTGCAGAGGCGGTGCTCCTGCGGGGCGAGCGGCCTTAGCTTAGAAGCTGTGGTGCTCCAGCGGGCGGGACGGCCGGTCCAGCTTAGAGCTGCGGTGCTCCAGCAGCGGCGCGGCCCAGCTTAGACCTGCGGAGCTCCAGCGGCGTTCGGAGGCCCGGCTTTAGGATCTATGGTGCTCCAGCGGCGTGGAGGCTGGATAGCTCAGAGCAGAGGGGTTCTAGGGAGGGATGAAGACCAATGATTAAGACTTTTGCCTGCCACCTCAGGGAGGAGGTGCTTGGTGAACTCATTGTGGTGGTTGTTAAAATAATGTTTATTGTGTTGTTTTGTTTTTTTATTATATGTTAGGACTGCATGTAACCATTATGTTCAGGACCGAATGGTCTGAATGACAATAAATGGAATCTAATCTTATTCTAATCGATTCTAATACTCTGTCTTATTAATTATCCTGCAGTCGCTCATGAGCGCGCTCCAGTTGAAGCTCCATTCACAAAACCCTTTGTTCTCTCTGACCTCACCGGCCCGCCCACTGACGCGTGATTGGTCGGGCCAGATCCGACAGACCGCCCACTGACGTGAGATTGTCCAGTCCAGATCATGTTGGCCCGCCCACTGACTCGTGATTGGTCTGATCACCATGGCTCGCGAACTGACGCGTGATTGGACGACCCAGATCACCATAGCCCGCCCACGGGCGCGTATTTCGTTGGTCCAGATCATGTTGGGGCCCCCCGGTCCCCCCCTTTTCCGTCGTGATTGGTGGCTCGATCACGTTGGCCAGCCCACTGACGCTTGATTGGCCGGTCCCGCGCCTTTCCTTCTCTCCAACATCACCGCAAGTTGGAGGAACAGCACCTCATATTCCGCTTGGGGAGTCTGCATCCTTTGGCTTGAACATTGAATTTTGTCAGGGGGTTACACAAAAAGCTGGAGAAATCTGCAGGGTCGCAGCAGCATCTAAGGAGCGAAGGAGATAGGGACGTTTCGGGGGTCGAGCCTGCTTCAGATGGTCAGGATCAAGGGAAACGAGGGATTATAGACGGTGATGTGGAGAGATAAGGAACAATGGAATGATAATGTATGACAAAAATGTATCGATGTTAAAGGGATCAATCCATTGTTTAGCTGTTGTGCTGTGAAAGGAGAAGCTGGTGCGACTAGGGTGGGGAGTGAGATAGAGATAGAGGGGAATGCCGGGACCGGGGAGGGGCTTGAGGAGAGGTGGGGAAGGGGAGTGTAGAGCAGGTTTATCAAGTCTGTAAAAACCCACTTGAGAACCATGGGCGATTAAAGAATATTACAGCCAAAATTTATCACTTCTGAAAAACACTTATTAGATGCCAAAGGAAATCAAGGAAAAACACAAATATTAGCCTTACTGCTTGAATGAAATGATTGAGCAAATGCGATATTTCCCAATATTTTCAATATTGCCACACACCACCACAATTTGTGGTTGAAAAAAAATACACCTCAGATTCGATTAAACTTTTTCTTCTTCACCTTAACCTCGGGTCCTCATTCCCCTACTCCCGGGCTAGAGACTCATGCATCCCACCCAATCTATTCTCTCATGATTTTGTACACCTCTTTAAGATTTTGCCTCATCTTCTGTTGCTCCAAGGAATATAGACCGAGCCTTACTCAAACTCTCCCTATAGCTCCATTCTAGTCCTGGCAGTATCCTCGTAAATTCTTCTCTGAACCCTTTCTAGCTTGACAAAATATATTTCCGATAACATGGTGCCCACAACTATTCTAAATGCGGTCTTGGCCAAAGTCTTATACAACTTGTACAGACCCTCATCTTCTCGATCTGCAAGCCTCCACTTTTGTTTCATCAGCATAATAGCTAATCTTGCCCTTTCTGTTCTCTTGCAAATCATTGATGTAGATGACAAACAGTAATGGACCCTGCACCGAACCCCGAGGCACACCACTAGTCACAGGCCTCCAGTCCGAGAAGCAACCTCCCACCATCACCCTCTGCTTCCTTCCATGGAGCCAATTTTCTATACATTCAGAGTCCGGGACAGCTTCATTTTACGACGCGGACACCAAGTCCCATCTCCATACCTTCACAGGGAATAAATTCACAGATAAACTTTATCCTTTCTTCGAGACTCTAGATGGGAACTGGCTGAGAATCTCCTCCGGCTCCGCTCCGAGTGTGTAAAAAGGTCGGGTCCCGGGACCGGCGTCAGGAGCGGGGCTGAGGGGCTGTGGGGCAGAAACCCGGTGGACAACAGGTCGGCGCTGAACGGCTCCCATTTAATCCCCAAATTATGTGTCGTTAAACTCCAGTGATCGCGGAAATAAAACCAGCGGGAATGTAAATGTGGCAAGAGTGAAATAAACAGCAACTGAAATCAGAGTTGTCGATCCGCTCATTTCAACGCGTTAACTGCGTCACTTCTTTGTTCCGGCAATAGATGGCAGCAAAGCCACGTGGTGCGTCCACAGACCAGCTGTAACTTTGAGAATTAACTTTGACAGTTGCAGAAACAGCAGGAATCTGATGTAATAAGTGACTTTTGTGACCTGTTACCACACCCGCGGCCCAAACCAAATGCATGGCTAAACGTGTTGAGGCTGTAACATGTGGAATAAAAGCAGAAATTGCCCCAAATACTCAACAGGTCAGGCAGCAACTGCAAGGTGAAACAGACCTTCCATTTCAGATCTAATACTGATGATGAATTATGTTCAACCTGAGTCATTAACTCTGGGTCCCTCTCTACGGCCGCTTACTGACCTGCTGAGTATTTCTTGAATCTTATGTTTTTATTTCAGGTGCTGTGGAGCAGCGGGTAGAGCCGCTGCCTCACGGGGCCAGAGACCAGGGTTCAACCCTACGATAATTTGGAATCCACGCCGAGAACGACCGACACGGTAGATGTGGTTGGAGGAGGTGCAAGTGAACCTCTGCCTCACCTGAAAGGACTGGCGGCTTCCCTGAATGGAGTCTAGGGAGGTCGTATAGGGACGGGTGTTGCATCTACTGGACGTGACGAATGTATGTGACGAATAAACTTGACTATGACTTTGACTTTGGACTGCTATCTATCGGCGAGGCCAAGTGCAGTCTGGCACTCAGTTCTCTCGATGTGGTTTTCTTTACATCGAAACAGCCTCTACTTCCTGAGAAGACCGAGGAAGTTTGGCATGTCTGAAACTTCGAAGAATTATGTGTCCACTGTATCAGAGTGAATGAACTGGTGACGCTCACCAGGGTCTCTTCCATACCCCGTACACTGCTCTCTCTCCCCATCACCCCACTGGTAACAAGGGCAGAGTCCCCCTAGTCCTCCGTTCCACCCTACTAGCCGTCACACACTGCAATAGTCCTCCGTCATTTCGCCCATAATGTGACCCCACTACTGCACATCAATCTCATCTCCCCCCCCCCCCCCCTCCCTATTGCCTTTCGGCAAGACCGCTCCTCCGCAACTCCCTGGTCAATTCTTCCCTCCCTCCCATTTACCACCCCTCCCGGGCAAGTTCCCTTGCAAAAGCAAGAGATGCTTGCACTTGTCGGTTTACCTCCCCCCCTTGACTCCCATTCATGGACCAAGCAGTCGTTCCAGGTGCGACAGAGGTTCTCCTGCACCTCCTCCAACGCATCTAGTGCTCGTGCTCTAGCTGTCAGCTGATTTTACATTGTGAGACCAGGCGCAGGCTTGGCGATCGCTTCACCTAACACGTCCGCTCGGTTACAATAACTAATCTGATCGCGGTGGCTCAGCACTTCAACCCCCCCCCCCCCCCCCCCATTCAGAATCCGACCTTTCTTTTCCTGGGCCCTCCCTTCCATGGCCAAGAGTGAGGACAGCGCAAATTGGAGGAGCAGATCTCATATTTCGCTCGGACAGTTCACACCAAAGTCCACCGCTATAGGATCTTTGGTTTACACCCCAGCGGCATGAACATTGACTTTTGCAATTTCGGCAGCCCTTGCTGTCTCCTCCCCTTCTCGCTCCCCCTAACCTCAGGCTCTCCTCTTCTTTTCTCTTCCACCCTCATCAGTCTGAGAAGGGTGTCGGCCAGGAAACGTCGCCTATTTCCTTCGCTCCATAGAAGCTGCCTCACCCGTGATTTCTCCAGCATTTTCCCCCTCAACTCCCCCCTCTTCCTCAACCGTGTTTCAAACCTATACCAGCCGGCTTTGTCCTGGTCCCCTTCTTCCACCGTTCTTCCTCTCCCATCCACCGCCCCTACAATCAGTATGAAGTAGGGTCCAGTTCCGAAACATTCACCTGTCCAGTTCTTTCAGAGGTTGCTACTTGATCCCGTGAGTTAATCGCACTTTGCGCTTTTTCTTGTTGAAGCTGCATCTGCGTTCCATGTTTCTGCATCTTCACACTGAATCACTTGCAGCCGAATTACATTCTTTCCCAGAGACGGCAGCGGGCGGCAGTGTCAGCAGTTCAGCGATGGGAATGCGTTTTGAACCAGGAAGTGACGGATTAAAATGGCTTCGAAAGACCAGGTCGAGAGTTTAGCCGATGAGGTAATTTGTCCCATCTTGCTGGATTTTTTCCCGATCCGGTGTCACGGAGTGTGGGCACAACTTCTGCCGCTCCTGTCTCACACTGAGTTGGGACAGGGAGGGGAGAAAACTCCTGCCCCGGAATGTTAGAGAGGAGTTTTACAGTCCGCCCCTCAGGGTGATTTCGGGCCTTGGCGAGGCTGTTGAGAAATTCGACACTGAGCCTGAATGGGAAGCGAAGGAAAGTTAAACTTCAGGTGCGAGGAACATCAGGATGAACTGAATGCTGTTTTGTGAAATGACAAGAAGCGGATCTGCCTGGTTTGTGCAGCTGGGCGGGAACACAATGTCTCACAGCTTCAGGCCGGTGTAAAGAAGCTGTTGTAATCTACAAGGTAAAAGCAAACCGATCTTTGATCGCATCATGGTTTAATTCAATCTTTATAATCTAACATTTTATTCTCTGTTTTTCAATCACAATCCCTGGATCAGGTGAAATCTTCCATCCAGTCTCTCACAAAAATAAATCAGAGATCCAGCGGA